>JAPSGF010000009.1:16633681-16911012 GCA_035772895.1 Perdix hodgsoniae | reverse complement strand
GGGGGGGGGGGGGGGGGGGGGGGGGGGGGGGGGGGGTTGTGGTGGGGCCGCGCTGCTTTGAAGAGCCCCTCTCTTCCTTTTGGGGGGAAAAAAGAAAGGAAAAAACAATCCCTTTGGGTACAGTTTACATTCAAAAGGGCATTATCAAAACATTTTCTAGTTGAGACACGAAAATAGAAAGCAGCGGAAGAATTCTGCTCCCACCTCTGAGGAGACGTGGGGTGAATTCACGGAGCACAAAAGGGTTTTCTCCGTGGATATAATTATATCCTTTTGTTGCGTTTTTTTTTTTTTTGGTTGGTTGTTTTATTTTTTATTTTTTTTGTTTTGTTTGGTGAATTAATATTTTCTAAGGGCTGCTTTGAGATGATTAATTATCCCAAGTCTGCTCGGAACGCTCGGAAACGGCAAAAACAAAAGGGTTTTCTTTAGTAGGAGAGGAACAGCTCCGGGAACTTAACAATTGCGAAGGGCAGAAAAAAGGGTCGGGCAGAGGATGGGCAGCGCCGCGGCGGAGCGCTGCCCGGGATGGGATGGGATGAGATGGGATGGCACGGCACAGCCGGGGAGGTCGCCGCCAACCGGGGCACAAAGGAATGTCTTCATTTTGGCTGCGATCGGGATTTTTTTGTGCGCGTTTCTCGGAGTGCTGGCGCTGTGCGTGACCGCGGTGGGCGTTGGGGTCAGGCGGGGTGGACGCGTCCTCTTGGGGCGTCTGTAGGGGTTTCTGTGGGGGGTTTCTGTGGGGGCCGTGCGGCCGCCCCCCGGGGAGGTCCCTGTGCGCAGCCAGGGATGCGGCCGGAGGGGATGTGCGGGAGCTGCGGTCGCCTGGTGGCTGCGTGCGTTTGGGATGAAGACGGGAACTGTTGTCGGCGGACGTGGGAACCGTTTCGCCTTGGGAGAGCGGCCCGGTGCTCTCGGCGCTCCATCACTGCTGCCGTCCCCGCGACGCTCCCGGAACGGACGGCCCCGAGAGCGCGGCGTCACGACCCGAGCTTTGCCGGCCCGCAATGGGGATCAGATGTTTGCGCCGGCTCTGCTCTGTGACTCAGAGCTGTGAAAAACCCAGAATTGCGCGGACGTGAAATTCCTCCGCTCTGTGGTTGGAAAGTCTCTGGGACGGATCTCCGAGCCTGGGGGGGGGGGGGGGGATCGGCCTTCCTGGGGGCGACGGCTGTGCTCCCACGGCCGCCCCTCTGTGCGGCTCTGGGAAGGGCTGCGTGTGCTGTGTTAGCAACCAGTAATTCCTTTATGCTGAGTAAAACTTAAGCCCTCATCTCACTGGAGTCATTACTGCAAGATAGATATATTTTTTTCCCCGCTCAAAGAAAGATCTTGGATGTCGAACACAGGCATCTTTGTCTTCCTCAAAACTGCTTTATTATGATGTGTACAGATCCTGGCTTTGTGTGTGTGTGGTGTGTGGGGGGGCCCCCCCCCCCCCCCCCCCTTTTAATTTTTAGACAAATGACAAAAGCATGCAGGAAAGGAATGCAGAAATGCCAGGCTTAATATAAAGCATGCGGCTGCGCTGCATGCCGGGAATCCTAAAGGATACAAAACCTTTAACGGTGGCGGTTAATTTTTAACAAGTTCCCTCGCATAAATATTTATGAACAAAAGTTTTACACCATTATCTCTGGGGTTCTTGGAGAGAGAAAAGACCTTTGGTGGATTTTGACAGTGGGCCATTATCCAGCATAACAAATCCACGCTCCCAGCCGCCGCTTCCTAATATAGTAGAACGCGGCGTGCCCTTGAGCTGCGGCGGCTGCGTACGGGTGGGCGAGGGGCTGGGGGGGCCGGGGGGAGCGCTGCTCTCTGTATGGCTGTGATGGTTAGGATGGGAGCGTCGGTGCTTGGCGAGGTGGGTGCGATGCCCTTGTGATGCGTTGGGGGCGAGGTGATCAGATTTTGGAGCCGTTCCCTCCCTGCTGTCGGTTTTTGGGAGGGTTGGTTGATGCATGAGTCGTTTACTAATTAATTCATTGCTTTTCAGGTGTTTATTTTATCCTACCACGTGGCTTAAAAATATTCCAGACCGCATAAAAGGGGTTGGCAGGGCTTCACCCATCCCATCGCAACGAGTGCTTTGCATATATGTTGTGCCCTTTACATTTCTAATTATTTCTTGGTGACTTGCCTAATTACAACAGCGGATTGCTGGGCATTAAATCTTAGTTTGCTTATAGCTGCTCCCTCATAAGTGAGGTATTTCTTGAGCACGGTCTGAGCTGTATTACAGAAAGAGGAATGGAAAACAGCAGAGGTTCCTGCGGGGAGGGCTGGGGATGCTCTGACAGCTGGATTGTAACTTGGTGCTGGGTTTATTTGTTTGGCTTCGAAGCGTATAAACAGACCCTCTGAAGGTGGGATGTCCTCCTCCCTTCAGGCAAAAGGATGCTGGGCTGAGGGAAGGGTAAGAATGTAAAAGGTGAGAAAGGAAATATTTAGCTGTGGCTTTGAAGTGTAAACAGGCCTGAGGTGTTCACTGGGAGGAAGGAGGGGTGTGGGATGTGGGACAGGAGCTTACCTGTGCTGGGCAGGGGCTGTCGGCTGGTATGGCAGACCTGGATTTTGGCCACACAGAGGAAGTGTCTCACGGGTGATATTGGGCTGTGCTGCACGCGTGTGTCTGTGTGCTGTGTTCCTGAAGCTTAGCGTGAGGGAGCACACCTTGCTGTCCTTGGGTGCTCGCTGTGGTGTGGGCGCTCTGCGGCTGTTCCTTCTGACCTCGGATCCAACTTCGGGCAGGCTTTGGTGAGCTGCCTCATCCCAGCACTGCACTGTAAGAGCATTGGCTTTTTGTCTCAAGCTCTTAGGCTTAGGATTTTGTGCAGGATTGGGGTTAGCCCTGGTAAAACGCCGTGGTTCCAGTAATGCACAAATTAATGAAGTGTTGTGTTCTGGGCACGTGCTGCCAGTTGTGGTGGTGTTTTTTTTTTTTCCCCACTTTATTTATTTATTTATTTTTTGCTGGCTTTGTTCGAAACAAAGCCCCAGATGTGCTGAGGAGGTGATGTGCTGTGATGCCAACTTGTGGGCAGCATGGCGATGCATCAGCCTGCTATTGGCACTTGGAGATGGGCAGCACTGCTGCCCCATCCCTGTGCCCTGCTTGGGGACCTCTGTGAGGACAGAATGGCTGCTTCCCCTGCGAGCCCAGGCCTCCCTCCTGCCGGGACACCAATGACAGCCACCGCTGCTGTGTTCCCCATTGAATCTCTGCTGCTCAGCTCCCTTGATGAAGATGAGAGTCCTGTCAGGGGAGTGGCAGAGCAACAAATGGGTCCCTGAGATAAACACTATTTGCATGGATGAGTGACAGTGGCTTTGGATGTCAAGTTAAAAGGAGCAGATCTGGAGAATGAAAAATTAATATATATATTTTTTTGTCTTCCGTTGGCTGGTTCTCATCGCTTTCTATTTTCTTTCTGATGATAAGGAATGTTTTAAATTTTTTTTAAAGTTGGTCGTGTTTATTTTGGTAACAGTTCACCCACTGCTCTGTGTACAGCAGCTTTCTCTTAGAAAGCACTGAAACTATATTAAAAGTGCTTTTGGCTGTCATCTTTTATTTCTCTTCTCCTTCATTCTTTTCCCAAAGCTGGGCCGTTGCTGTATCAAATACCCCAGCACTGTCTGGCAGCGTTTTCCCTGCGGTGCTCCGTCTAAACTGGAAAGAAAAACGGGCAGTAATGGCAGGATTTGGATTTCTGTGGCTTTTTTGTGTTCACGTCCCATTGAAGCCCGAGCAGCTGCCCCAACCCGCACTGCTTTATCCTTTGGAGGCAGCGTCCCGTTGCCTTTGCATGGAGCTGCCCTGGGCTCTGTCAATGACCCACAGAGCCGTGGGGTTTCCATGCTGAAACGTCCCATTGGTGCTGGGACCTCACATTGGGAAAGTACACTGCCAGCATCCAGCATCTGTCTGCAAAGGGGGAGGAAATCCACCCCCTCCCTTTCTTATTTTCTCCCAATTGTCCTTGCGAGGTGTGGCGTTGGCTATTATGGGTCTGTAAAATAGAACTATATGTGACCTTTTTATCTTACAAGAAATAGGTTAAGCCATTTTTAAAGAAAGTGGTGGAGTCAGCAGTGCTGCTGGAGGAGCCGCTTTCGCATGGTTGATGGGCTGTGAAGCCGCTCAATGGACTTTGGTTTCAGAGACAATATCTGTTTAAATTAATCTTTGTCAGATACATGCCACTGCAGACAATTCAAATTCCATTTGCTTTCTGATCTCATAACAAAAAAGCACCTTACACTGGTTCTTTTATCGTAAAATTAACTTTTGTCTGTGTGTCCTGGAAACAGGGGTGGCATAAAATCTAGTTAAAAGGCTCTGTTATAGGAGGATTCTGTTTCTTTGTACAAGGCAGACTTTTTTTTTCTTTTTTTTTTTTTTTTCCCTGTGTGCATTTAAAAAGAAGAAGAGTGTTTGAGATGGATTAGAGAGAATGCCAGCAGATGGACTGATTCTGTTGTTGCTGCTGGCAACCATCTAAGCAGCCATTTTGAACAATGCTGATACCGGGGTACTGATAACACAAAGATGAGGATGGGATAAATATCCAGCGAGTCCCTCGCTCCCCGCCTGCTCCTCCTCCCTCCCTTTTCACACATGGGCTGCAGCCCTGTTATTTGAGGCTGATTGTTTCCAGAGGAATACTTCATCCTCGAGCTGCTGCTGTTCCTCGCGCCTTGCTTTGCCTCCTGCTTGGAGGAGGCTTGGGCAAAGCTGCCCCTCCCAGCAGGGCCGTGTGCCTTGGCACTGGTCCTGATGCTGGGGTACTTGCAGTCATGTTGCTCCTTTCTGTGCCCTGATGGGTTGCTCGCTCCTTCCCATAGGAGTGGCCACAATTTCCTTCCCTTCTCATTCCTGTTCTCGGTGCTGAATTGTGAGGTGTGATGGCATTTGATGGGGTTTGGGGAGGTGCACCGTGATCTAAACGAGTTTGGGATCTCTGATAGCCCTGTGCTCACTGTTCTGGCATGTGGCTGCAGGCAGAGGGCATCTCTTTGCACATCTACTGGTCTTCCATTCTTCTGCTCCCGTCATCTGATGGCTTCTGTGTGCCTGGGCCGTGTTTAGAGAGACCTGGGTGTTCTCCTGTTGGAGGCCTTTGGGGTCTGTAGGGACACGTGGCACAGCCGCCCAGGGAAGTGGTGGAGTCATGGGCAGTGTTGAGGATGAGGGTGGATGTGGCACTGAGGGACGTGGTTAGTGGGCATGGTGGGATGGGTTGATCGTTGCACTGGATGATCTTAGAGGTCTTTTCCAACCTTAATGATTCTGTGTTTGTATTGCTGGATTTTTAGCACCGGAGTTGGTGGCCTTATTTCTTTCTGTTTTGTTTCCCATCTCCAGGCAAATAACACTCTCATGGATCAAGAAACCCCCAGCAACCTTCATCTTTTTTGTTTTGCTAGGAAAAGACTGCTTTGTGTTTTACAGGAAGAGTCAGACCGGGATGAAGGGCTTGTCCCCAAGGTAGCACTGCCTCTTTACCTGCAGCAACCCCTCTGCAGCAACTTTGCCATCTGGGAGCACGATGCGATCCAGGCAGCTGCAAAGTAGGCACAGTGTTGGGATACAGAATTTGTAGTTTGTACTGCTGCCACTGCGGCCTGGTGAATGCCTTTGGGTCGGGGAATGGCACCCAATTGTCAAACCATGGTTGTTCATCCTATTTCTGGAGTTGATTTGCAGAGCATGGGATGAAACTTCTGCCTGCTCACACTGCAGCATCGTTCAGACCTTTGTGTGATTGCTGTTCCTTCCTCCCACAGCAACTTTTATTGCAATGGCTTTTTTGTTGTGTTTTGTTGTTGTTGCTGTTGTTGTTTTTTTTCCCCAGTGAGTCTGGTTAAGAATTTCTTTGGGGTTAAAAACCTTCTGCACATCTCAGAGAAATCTGTATGTACATATACACAGTTATCTAATTATGCACAGTAGATGAAACTTTACAGTAAAGTAACAGATGTAAGAATTAAAAAAGGAGTTGGGCAAGCGTTTTACAGTTTCCTTTTTTAATTTGTCCCCTCGGTCTGCTGCATTTCTGTTGCATTTTGAGGCAAATCTTATGTTTCATTTCTTTTTTCCTGCTGCAAAGTCTCTTCTCAAGTCTCTCCTCTTTAAGCTTTTCTTATTTGATCCATAAATTGTGGACGAGACACACTTGACACAGTTACTAAAATAAGGGGCATCTGGCCTGAAAGTTGAAAAATCAGGCTGGAGGCTCTGCTTCTGAAGTGCTATTTTGTATTTTTGGGAAGTTGCTGAGTTGGGCTGAGCTCTCTGAAGAGTTACGCTGAGAGAAGGCGATGGTCTCAGCAGGCTGGCTGCGTCTGAGGTCAGCCGGCTTCGTTAGCAGATGCTTTTAGCAGTTTAAGGCACCGTGGGGTTGCCAAGTGCTGATTGCAAGAAGCTGATTTGGTTGAAGCTGTGCTGGAAGGGCTCTACTGGCTGGCCTGGTCCATGCCACTGCCTGTGCTGCAGGAGGAGCTGGGCTGCAGTGCTGAGGGGAGCTGTGGGTGCTGGAGCTCAGTTGAAGGCATGGCAACGTGCACTGCCTGCCATCCTCAGGCTGCCTCCGTCTTTTGAGTTTCATTAGTGCACGTTACCCGTGTGTGCTCTGTCCCACTGGATAAGTCATGTTTGTCTCAGCCCTCATCAGGCGCTCCTTGCTGGCAGCTGGTGCTTTGAGATCTAGGAGATGCTGGGTGCTGGCATGTGAAGCTGCTCTTTCATACCATTCTTCTCTTTTTTTTTTTTGCTGTTGAAACCTCAAAGCAACACAAGGACAAGGCATTCTGAAGGGCAGTGGAGATGTGAAGGGTCTGGAGCACAGTTCCTGTGAGGAGGAGCTGAGGGAACTGTAGTGGTTCGGTCTGGAGAAGAGGATGCTCAGGGAAATCCTTATTGCTCTCTTCAGTGCCCTGAAGGGAGGTTGTGGTGAGGTGGGAGTGGGTCTCTTCTCCTGGTTCTCCTGGGTCTCATCCTGGCAGCAGGATGAGAGGTGATGGCCTTCAGTAGCCCTAGAAGAGGTTCTGGTTGGAGAAGAAATTGCTCTTAACATCCAAAGGAGCGGCGATGCGCTGGCACAGCTGCCCAGGGAGGTGGTGGGGTCACTGTCCCTGAAGGTGTTCCAGAACTGAAGGGATGTGGCACTGAGGGACGTGGTCAGCAGGCATGGTGGGACTGGGTGACCTTAGGGGTCTCTTCCAGCCTTCATGGTTCTATGTGCAAGCTGTCCTTACCTCTCAGGTTCAACTCAGTGTGAAAGGTTTGCATGCCCTGTGCCTTCCTGGAGCTGGAGGTGGCTCAGTGTGCTGTTGCTCAGGGGAGTACTCTAGGGGTAGAATGGGAGCTTGTGCACTTGCTGGAAGCGTGTTAGAAGAGATGCTGTGCTTGCTGGGAGAGAGAGAGCAGAGGAAACTTGCTCTGTCCCCTTTGTGATAAAAATCTCTGCATTGTGATAAGAATCTGCTGCTACTCAGACCCTGTAAAATCTTAAAAACTCACAGAAGCTGGGCAGGATAAAAATGAATTATCAGATGTTCTTAGCTGTGGCTCAGATCCTCAACTTTCTCTATAGAGAAAGAGGGTTGGTGATGTGGGGGAATGAGTTGATGGGAATTGCCCATGTTTGAGGGAGCTGCTTGAAAGCACTATTTTTTAAGCCAGGTGAGATTCTTCATATGGGGGACTCTCCCTGAAACGACCAGTGCTTAATGATTCTTTTGCATTTGAATAATGCACGTGCAGGACGGCTTGGGGAAAAGATACCAAGCCAAATGAAGGCAGTGCAGGAGGTCAGCGATGTGTTGCACGGGGGAATTTGTTCCTGGGCTGACAGGGGTCCGATGCTGTGTGCTCCCTCTGCTGACATTGCTGCTGGTGCAGTGTGGCACCCTTGAGGTTTTGCAGAAGGGCTTAGTGAGCACGGCTGCTTCTCACATGGAAATGCTGTCTTCTGGAGAGCATCCTGAAAGTGAGACCGATGCTTTTGCAGGGCAATTGCTTGCTATCCGTCCTCACCATATTTGGAGTTGGTGCAAAGCATCAGTGAGGCTTTCCCTTCCGGCGCTGCCTGTCTGCCTGGTTCTTGGCTCCTTTCTGGTGGCTCCTGGCTTTGCACTCAGCCTGTGGTTCAAGCGCTGTGGGAAGTGCTGATGTCTGAGGGTTGTTGTTTTTCCCCCACCCATCCCCACACCCACACGCTGGTCAGCCACTCTTAAGGTTTCCTGGACTGTGAGGTTTGATGAACCGTTAACCTAAAAATGCCCCGAGCGGGAAGAATTATTTCCAAGGTCTAAAAATCCAGCAGAGCCTCTGAAGTGGGACTGGGAGCTGTGGTTTGCCTGGGTGGCTTTCCTTGCTTCTGGCTCCGCTGAGAGCTTCGTGGCCACGAGGGCGTGCTTGGGCCGCTGCAGGGATGGGAAGGCAGCCCTCCTGGCCTCGTCAGCCCTCTGAGCAGATGTCCTCTTGGCGTGAGGCTCGGCAGGTTTGAGACAGGATGTCCCTGTGCTCCGGAGAGCTGAAAGCACTGGAATCAGTAACAGACTGGGAACGTCCGCATCCAACTCTGAATTCCTGGGGAAGAGGATTTGGCAGTCGCGGGCTGTATCAGCGGGTAGGCTCAGCGTTGCTGGAGAAGGGCAGCACCTTTGTATGCTCGCTGTCCTGTTTGCTCTGCTGCGTGTGTGTTGAGCCTGGGTTTAATGGGGCGGTGTGGTTCTGCGGCCCAGGCTGAGGGATACCGCTACCCTCCTTGCCCAGTACTTCTGGGAAGGGGTTGTTGCCCGGGGGGGGAAAGCAGCTATATTTAAAAGGTGGTGACTGTCTGTTGACTCAACCGGCGGTGGTTTTGCCACAGCTGTGATGTGGTGATGGAGCAGAGCTGTGGTGCTGTGGGAATGGGAGTCCTAGCAGTCCCATTCCTTAGGGTGTTCTTATGGAAACTTTGGAAAATGGGGGAAAACAGTACTTCTGCTCTCTGTGTTGGTGCTCGAAGCTTCAGACTGGTACCAACAACCACGTAATAATAATAATTAAAAAAAAGCATTGTTGCATCAGATATATTTTTTTTCCAAACTTTTTTCCCCTCCCCATCATGATGCTCTCAACAGTTTGACTTTGCTAAATATTTTAATGCTTTTCTAATTGCAGCCTTGATTAGAATCACAGAATCACAAGGCTGGAAAGGATCTACAACATCATCTAGACCAACCAAATTAAATTAAATTCCTCCTGCTAATATTTGAACAGGGTCAGTGTTCTGGAGGAGGAAGAGGCATCTCACTGAAGGGCTCTTGCTGGTGTCTCATCCCTCCTTGTTTGAGGTACCTGAGGTCATCAGCTGAATAACAGCCCCATGAAAGCCAGCATCCCTATTGTAGCATCCCTACAGCGGATTCTTACTATAAAACCAGAGGGCTTGGTCTTCCTGGAGCTCCTCCTATGCCATTTTGCTGCAGAGCTTGGCTGTGATGGAGGAGTTTGCAGCTTATGGAGGCTGTCCCATGGGCTGTGATGAAGCTTGGATCGAAGCATGGATGAAGCTTCTGGTAGCTCTGGTCTGTGAGATGCCTTCTCTCCAACCCAGCTTGGATAGGATTGGGTTTGGGGGGGATGGGGGCATGCTGCTGTTATCAGAATGTTGGGTGAAAGGTTCTCCTTGGAGCTCAGGAGAATGAATTTATCGTTTAAAAGGGTAACTTGGGGTGAGAGAGAGAGAGAGGCAGGCTAATCTTGCAATTTAAATATATTTAAAGATTCCTTCTGTTCGAGTTTGCTTCCTATCCTTGATCAGAAGGAAATGCTGTTAGCTACAGAATGGAATAAATCGAGGGCACCCTTATCTGTGCAAGATAAATTACTATTGTTTAGGGAAGACACTCCAGGGATTGAAGAATTTAATTAAATACACAGGGATTATGAATATGCATGTAAATTAGACAATCTAGATATGACATGGCTACAACTGCAGGGAATTGTTCGAACTTAAAAGTGTAATCATTCTTTTTATCAGGACGTGGGGATGGGTAACAAATGAGAAGATTCCCGTTGCCATTTGCTGCTGACTTGGCTGGTCTCAGGTCATTAAGCACTGGGAATTACCTGCTGCTGATGGGCCCAGACGAGCCCACAGGGACTGTGCCTTTTGCTACCTGGGCCCTAATGAAGCAGCTGGTGGAAGAATGGGGCTGGGTGAGGGGCTGCTGGTCTGGGGGCCCAGATCAGGGTTTGGGGTGCAGTGTACCTTCAGGTGGTGCCTGCTGTCATGGTGCCGTGTGGGGGGAAGGAGCATCCTCTCCAAAGGGCTCAGGAAGGTGCTTGGTGCTGTAGTTCTAGAGCATCTCCCTAAAAATGGGGTGAGAGAGATGGTTAGGGAGTGGAAATATTGGTTGGTCAGGTTTGGGGTGTGTTCCTGATCTCCTGTATCATTGTTTTCCATGGTTTTTGTTTGTGACTTTCGGAGGCATCATCTAATGACAATGCAGGGAAATCTTTTCCCTTTTTTCTTGTGATTCCTTTGTTTGGCTTTACCTCCATCCATTTGGTTTTGTCATTCTGCTAAAATCAGTTTTCTCTGTAGAGTGAGTCCAGGAGGAAGAAAGAAACTGTTACAAACCATCCACCCTATGAATGTAGGGAGACACGGACATGATTCCGCATCGGATTTGACCCCTCAAGTGCCATGGAAGACCTTGCTTTTTGTCAGGGAAAAATACCATGTTGGGAGTGTGTCTGTGCAGGCGTGTAAGTGCACAGAGATGGGTTTGAACATTTGTAATAAAGTATTTCTAATAAAAATTTAATGTCCTCGAGACAGTGTTATGGTAGCTCATTACTATTAAAGGTCATTTGAAGAGTATTGATCCTAAATGTTACAGCTGAGTGTAAACTTTGAGTGTTACAGTTATTAATGTATATTTATGATCTATGGGATACGTATAGAAGGAAAATGGGGATATAAATGCTGTGGTGAGCTCATTTTGTTCCAGAATTGCTAAAACCATGTTCACCTAGTCCACCTCAACTTCAAGTGCATCTTTCTTTCTGTTCTGCAGAGTGAGGTGGTTAACTCTGCTGGGGGGTTGTGATGTATGTACATCAGGGAGCTGTGTCTTATATTGGGAGCACCGAGGGCTGAGCTCAGCGTGTGCCCGCACTGCCGGCGTAACCAGGAGCTGCGAGGAGCACGCGTCTGCTCCGAGCCTAATGGGGAGGTTATGCCACTGAAAAGCAATTATGTTTTTTTTTTTTATTAAATTAATTAAAAACGTGAAGGTTGGGTACTGAGAGGGCAGGTGGTACTGTATTTGTATTTTTAGTATACTGTGATGCAGCAATGTTTGCACATCTGAGGCAGAAGGGCTGTATTCACTGTGAATTTTAAGGTGCTCTTTGTATTTAAGAAGAAAAAAAGGACAAAAACCTGGGGTGGCAGGAGGAAGATAAACGGTGCTTGTGATATTTCAAAGTCACATTAATCTTTTTCTTTCTTTTTTTTTTTTTTTTTTCTTTTCCTTTTTCCTTTTAATGTATGACTTTCTCCAGGGAAATTGTCTCCTCATTGACTGCAGCGGATTAATGTGCACAGATCAGCTCCCGCATTATTTCCCTGTTTTGACAGAGCGCTGATTTCTGTCTGCGCGTCCCTTTCTGCCAAGATTGCAGTCCGTGCTCTTGGAGTTTGGAAGAGCTCCATGCCGAGAAGTGGCAAGGAATGGGAAGCTGCGCTTCTGATGGGCGCAGCGCTGTGAGTGCCGAGGCTGCGGGTTGGGTGGTGCGGGGGGTGGGACTCGTGCTGCGGGTCGTCCCGTGCGGTGGCAGTGATGGTGACACTGATGGTGAGATGGCTGCTTGCCCCCTGGTGAGGACCTGGTGTTGGGTATCCAGTAGCATGGAGGAGCTGCCTTTGGGTAGGCTTGTTGCTTTTGGACAAACCCTTCCAAAGATCCTGCTGTGCTCTGGGCCTCTTGATGTCAGCATGTGTATTTTCTTAAAATTGAAGTTAAATGCACATTTTTCTAGTGAGCTTCGGTGAAGTCCTCTTGAACAAAAGAAGTGACAGCAGAGCCAGCTCTGGCCAAGCTGTGTGAATGGGCCGTGTAATGGCAGATTTGGCCTTCCTTTTTTTCCCCCGTGGGGAGTATCTCTGGGCATGAACTTGATGTTGCATTTCTGATGATCGTTGCATCCTGTTTTTAATGGTTTGTCTAGACAGTGCTGACACAACTATGAAAATAGTTTGGTGACCTAGTGTAGAATTAGTGAGCATAAAGAAATCAAACAAAGCTTCTGATGTTTGCAATCAGTTTGAATGACTACACTGTAGCAAACCTTAAGAGGGAGGCAGATTTGGAGTTTCTCCAGAGAACAAGTCATGAGCAGAACACATCCAAACAAATCCATGCAGTAAATACACAACGGGAAGAGAAAATGCCTGAAGGAAGGTTGGCCACCGTTTCATTTGTGAACTGCACGTAAGCCTGGAGTTCCCCCTCATTTGGGCCAGAATTATTCCGGGAAGTTCATTAACCTGGGCTCTAAACTTTGTGGGATGTTGTGCCCTGTGTTTGGGGAAACTTCGTCAATGTAGAAATCATATGTACCTTGGTAACATCAGTTGTGTTGTTGATGGTAATTGGTAAGCTGTGGGAACCATGGGGTGTCCTGTCAGCTGGCTTAGAAATACCTGGCACGTCAGTGCTGGGGACTCCTGACACTGTCATCGTGCTGGACTTCCACTCAGCTCCTATGAGACCAGCTCTTACAGCACTTGAAGCCCTCCTGGTGAGAGCGTGCCGTGCCTGCTCAGGTGACTGCTCCTGGGTACTTTAACATAGCACAAGTCTCCTGAGCTCGAAGGCAAGGGCGTAAACGCAGCTGAAAGTCTGATATGCTGCCATTGAATGGTTTTGTTTGGTGTGGCACGTAATGGCACTTCCAGGTGTGTGGCAACAGGTCTGTGCCCTGCAGACCTCCCAGTCGGTGCAGAGAAGGGAAAAGGCTTCCCAGAGTGTGAGCAAAGGAGGAAGAGGATGGGATGAGAAGGGAGTTTTACTTGCTATGGGGCAAACAGGTGTTTCTTCATCAGAATGCTATAAAATTTATTGGTGCAGATGCTTTAAAATGCTCCTCTTTTCCCTTGAGAACCCTCAAAGCACGCAAGAGCAAAGTGGATCTGACCATTGAGAGAACTGGAAAGATGTCCCAGGCTAATATTGACAGGAAACAGCCAATAATTAGAATCATAGAATTGTTTATGCCAGTAAAGACATTCATCATCAACCTGACCTTGAATCACATCACTAGGCCAGGCGTCGCACTGGTAGGGGAGGCTGTTAGGGATTTGAGTAGCTTTCTGAAAGCACCAGGCATTTCTGCTGCAGGTAGCAGGCATTGCTTGGGGTCAGTGCTGGTTGTACATCGCGCGAAGGGGGGGGGGGAGTCTGTGTCCAGCGCCCGCTGCATGGATATCTGGCTGTCAGTGTGTTCCACACTTTGCAAAGACATCATCGCCATAACCAAAGGGAACTGGTTGTGATGTTCCCAGCCTGGCAGGGAGCCTGGCCGGCCAGCATGCTGCTGGTGGAGGAGGTGTTTCATGACTGTCATTAGTTATGTGCTTGAAGAAGGAAGAAACAAATCTCTGCTGAATTGGAAACCTTGTGAAAAGGTCACGCTTTGGAAAAGCTGTGCATTTTAAGACTGCTCAGCTCTGCAAAGCTGCCTTTGAACTGGAAGTGTAGGAGTTTAACACCCTTGCTACAGCTCTGAGTGTATTAAGCCCACGAGAAAAGATCTGGATCCGGCACGAGGTTAACTCTTGCAGGGTACGTGGCCTTGGGATGGGACTTGCGGGCTGCCAGCTACCTGCTCATGCAGGCAGTGGGACTGGGGTCGGCATGTTCCTGGTGAGTCCATGCTTTGTGCTGGAGCATAACAGTCTGCCCATGTTACTCATTTAGCTTTGTGTAAGTCTTTCCTGGCCCCTCTTCTTATTTCTTTCACTTAGACTTTTCTAGCACCCGCTCCTTTGCTGTCCCCTCAAATCACCCGTGTCCCAGTGTGCCACCGCAGTCTTTGCCTTGTCATCTCTGCCGTGACAAGATTAAGATCCACTCACCCCAATGAACGTTGATAGTGAAATTGCTGTTTATCATCTGGCCTGCTATTAACATAGGTAAAATCCCATCATTACAGGCTATTAGTTTGAGATTGTAGGTGCTAATGGCCTCGTTCAGCAGCATGCTAGGCATTTGCAAAATCCGATGATGTGCAAGAATTGATTGCTATCGATCAGTCCCCGAGCACGGCTGAATGTTTTGAAGAGGCTTTAATATTGCTTACAGGGCAGCCAGCCCCCTGCTGTCCTTTGCAGCTCGCAGGTGAGGAGCTCAGACCCTGTCCACCCCCAGATCAGGAGCCGAGGGCAGCAGACATACACCAAGGGGATGGGGCTGCCCCAAATCCCCTGGATTGCCATTCCTTGTAGTTAGAGTGCAACGTGAGCTGAACAGGTTCAGGGAGAGATGAAGGCAGTCTGTGTCTCCTCTGTTTGAGGGTCTTGGATCCTTTCACTGTGGTCAGATTAGGATGGAGTTGATAAAGGGGGGGGGGGGGGAGGAGGAAAGCAGTAAGGAAGAATGGACAAAGCAGTGCTGAGACCATCCAACTCTCACGGGGCTTTGGCCATCCATTTGGTGGGTTGTGTTGTGTCCTCTGAGTCTCTGCAGGTGCTGCACTTTGCACCTTTTCAGTAGCACGGAACTCTCAAATGGCATCCACATTGACATTCCTGCAGGTTAGGTACACTTCTGTTGCACCTGCAGCTGAGGTGTATGTGAGGTCCTGGTGAAATGGGACAGGAAATGCTGATTAGGACCTGCTGCTCCCTATGCAGCCTAATGACTGATGGTGTTAGCAGGAGCTCAGGGCATTGGGAAGAGCACATGCAAGGGTGTCTGAAGTCAACACCTGCTTAAAACCAGGAGGAGAGAAAAGCAGAAGCGTGGATGGAGTCCAAGGAAATTTGACCTTTCCTCATCTCTGCTCACACCTGGGCACCATGTACAGAGGTACCTCCAACTCCTGTGTTGGGCTGACGTATTTTAATAAGACTGTGCCTACTTGGCTGGGTTCCTGCTGGTGTAAGGGATTATTCTGAAGAGTCAGCTTGGCCACCTAAGCACCAATCTCGCTACTTTTTCTATTTAGCATAGATTTTCCCATTATACATTTTAATTCCTCCATTACTGGCAGTATCCCCTATCTTTTCCTGCATCTTCATGGGTGAGGTGGGAAGCAGATCTGGGGAAAGGCAAGGTGAAATGTGTTGCATGCTGAAAACCACACCCAGGCTCCCCGTATGAGCCTGGGAGCACGAGGTCCAACAGGCAGTGGGTGGGGACTTCCATTGGCTGGCTCTCCATCTCCATAGCAGAGCTGGGCAAGGCTTCTTCCTGCCTAGGAGTCACTTGTTGGTGGCCTGCTGGCAGCCGAAGCGCAGTGCTCCGCTGTTCAGACATGGGCTGGGGAAAGTGCTGATGCAGGCTGCCGCGTCTGCAACGCGCCGCTGCCATCTGCCTCCCTGACGGAGCTGAAGCCGCTGCTTTTTTTAACCTGAGTTTGCTGAGTCTTGGCTAATTAGCTGCCTTTGGAATTTGTGACGTAGGAAAAAAATGCCTGCTAAGTTTGGGATGGAGTGGGGGTGCTGGGGCACTGTACAGGCATAGGTTTTATTTGCTTTTTAAGTCTAACTTGAGCTAAAACACAGATACGCTGTAGTCTCATTTGCTTGATTTCTAATTTTAAACTTTGATGGCATTGCTGTTTCCAAATGCAGTTAAAGTCGAAGTTTCTCTTGCTTGCGACCTTACCCTGTGCGACCCTTCAGTGCCTTTCTATAGGGGAGAGCAGCCGTACGCTGTGCCTGTGGCTGGTCTGTGGGGTGGCAGGGAGCTGGAGGAGCCCTGCAACGTGCTGGTCTGGAGGAGCTTGGCAGCAGGATGGGGGTGAGTGGGTGGCTGTGCAAGGGGATGCTTGTTTTCATGGCGGGTTCCATAGCAGGCTGGAGACCTGCCCCTGTCCTCCTTCCCTCTGTTGGGGAAACAGTTGGGCATGCTGGGGTCCTGTGACTGGGGAAGGAGAGTGGGTGAGTGGCTAGAACGCAGATGTGGTGTTTTAATCCGGAGAAGGACAAGATGAATCCCGACAGAGATGGCTTAAGGTGGTTGGACACAGAAAACTGTTTCCATCTGGATGACCTATGAAGGCTCAAGGACCCATTTCAGCTCCGCTCAGTGATCGCACCCTGTGATCTTCAGTTGGAACCAGTGGTTCGGGGTGCAATAAGGGTGTTTCTAGGTAGGCTAAGGAATCTCCTTTCTGTAGAATGGGTTTACCATTCTGTAGAATGGTTTACCATTCACTTTTCTATCTGCCCCAGGCTAAGCCTAACAGTATGCTGAGGTAGCCTTTGTTGCTTTGGGAAGAAATCAGTGTGTGAGGTCTGTCTGGCACTTTAAACAAGTGCACTTATTTCAAAGTGAGCAGGCTTTTGGTCTTTGGGGCTGGGTTATCTGCTTGGACCCATAACACTCCTTGCTGTACTGTCCCTTTTCTCTAGAACTCCTGCTGCTGGTGGGTAGGAGGGCCCTTCGGACAGGGAAGGTGAATTGAATGAGTTCTCTTTAGGTCTGGGCCTTCCATCTGCTCTAAGCACCCTGCCAAAAATTCATCCACTGTTATCTTAACACAAATCTTCAGCTCGTAAACTGGAGTGACAATTAGATGGTGCCTGGGCAGCTTACTACCAGGAGGCCAAGCAGAGCTGATGTTTCACCCTTGCTGAGTAGCAGACTAACTAGCTGAGATGCCTCCTTACTCCAAACAACTTTAGCATCCAGACATTCCACAGTAGCTAAAATAAATGAGCCCTTCTCCATTCTGTCTATCAGGAGAGGCCCTTGCTGTGCTCAGGGAGATGGACCCTTGCTCCTTTTCTTGCTGTTGCAGCACTCAGGCGGAGGACAAGGTGTTCTGCCCCACTTAAAGCTTGAGAAGGGGAAAGGAATGCTTTCTTTAGAGAACTGTCTTTAGAGAACTGTCCTCTGTTTTCCCTAATTGCATGTTCTAAGGGTTCTCTTTCTCTCTCTCCCTCTCCCTCTCTCTCTCTCTCTCTCTTTTTAATTCTTTTAAACCTTCTGCCTATCTGGGAACAACTTGATCATTCGGGAATGCTCTGTGAATGTTTGTCCTTCTGACTCCCTGCCCTTTGGCATCTGTCTTTGGGTTCCCCGCTGAGCCTCTCTAGCTGTCGTGACCCTTCATTGCAATGAGATCTGTTTTGATGATGTCCCTGCTTGCGTGGCATCCCAGGAGCTCAGGGAATGGCAGAACCTGGCCATTTGCTTTCCTTAGCACTTGCCTCTTTGCTCAAGTGAATCTCCTGCTAGCAGCTCGGTGCAGGATGAATTGCTGGGCATGGCGGAGCTCAGTGCCCTGCTGCTCTGGGAGGGCACCTTGCTGAAATTAATGGGGGTTATCAGGGCTTGGAGTGCAGTAGAAAATGGACTCCTTTCTGATTTAATGCTCATTTGATGTTCAAATGTGTATTATTAATTGCAGCAACCAAAGAGTGGGGGGAAGAGAGGAGCTCTGCTCCCTGGTATTTGGATGTTTATGCTGTGGGGATTAATTTCTTTGCACAGGCGGAGCATTGCCTCCTTGTATGTGTCCCAGCTGCTTTCTTCCCTGTCTGGTGAGTAGATGGGATGAGGAGGCAGCCTGTTCCCCACAATCCGTAATCAATGGGTTTCACTCTGGAATTACGCCCTGTGCAGTTCGATAAAGAAAGAGCTGACACAATTGCTAAATGAAGTATTAGTCTCTTGCTGTTCTTGAGATCTTGCCTATAATTGTGCAACCTTGCTGTGACACATTAATTTGGGCAAAATCTACACCAAGCAGGAATATTTCAAGGCAAGGAGCTGCAAATACCACCAGCATCAGCCCTCTGCAGTACCCATTAGCTTGGCCTCTCAATCGTTGAGGAATGAAATATCAGAGGAATGCAAGCACATCTTGCTGATGTTCATTTGCATTTCTGTAAAATCATAGAATGGCTTTGGCTGGAGGAGACCTTAGAGATCATACAGTCCCAACCTGCTGCCATGGACTGGGTGCCTCCACCAACTCAGTCTGCCCAGGCCCCATCCATCCCAGGCACCTCCATGAATGGGGCACCCACAGCTCTCTGGGCCTCACTGCCCCTGATTAAAACATTTCTTCCTGTCCCGGTGGGTTCTGGTCTGAGGGCCTAGGGTTTAGAGGATTACTCAAAAGCATCTCAAAACTAGTCATGGTAAGAAAATTCAGCCTGTAGTCAGGAAGCTTATGATCATGTTGTGGGGTTACATTCCTACTGGGAAAATGTGTAGAAGTTTGCAGATAGTAACAGGTTGAAGATGTGTTCTCATCTCTTGAGCTTACCATGGTGTCAGATCAAGCTTGGTTGTGCAGGGCATAGTTCCATGGTGTTTCTTAATGGCCTGATGTCACTAAAAGGGATTGTTGCCAGTGAGACATGCCTCTCCTGGTCTCCAACAGAGATGAGGGGCTACAAGGAGCTGGGTTCTCTGGGGTGGCTTGTGGGTAGCCTCAACAGGTTGGGTTGGGCCCATGGTGTCCGCTTGCTTCAGGAAGGTGGCAAAGCCTTTATGGGAATGAAGTAGAAGATACTGGCTCCTTGTTTCCAGGCATCAGGTTGTTCCCTTTATCAGGATGCCAGGAGCTTGGCTTTCTGCTTGTAAGGGTTAATTCTGCTGTAAAAGTCATGTTCTTGGTCACTTGGGATTTGTGCTGCAGAAACGTCTCCAAAATAATAAACGGCTTTCAAACTCCGAAAGAACAAGTGTTATAGATTACACTTCTTCCCCACTTTTTCCTTTGTCTAAACCAAATTCATATTGGAGAACTTTAAAAATACAAAGTCTAATCTTCCTGAAACATAAAACCATTGATCTTTCCTGTGGGGCCTCTTGAATGCATTTCATTTTTGCAGTGTGGCTGTCATCTTGAAGATCTGTGATTAAAGTAAGGTTTTTTTCCCCCTCAAAACCCATTTTCATCTGATAGTGAAGCTGTGGTGAAGCACTGAATTGGTGCAACGTTTGCAGCAACTTTTTATTGGGAGGCAGAGATTACTAGTGCTCGTTTGCCACTGAGTTGCTAGCTACCTCACCATCAGCGCTCTTCATAATGTCTGGGTTATGTGACCATGATGTCCTGGGGTTGGGAGGTGTACAATCAAGGAAAAAATAATATAATTGAAAAGTACAGTCAAATAGATGTATAATCAAAAATAACCCAATAAAGAGTTACGCACAAGGGTAACAAAGACAAAGAGAAAATAGGTGGAACGCTTACCCGTGCAGAGGGCTCGCAGTAAAGGTCTCCAAAGGAGTGGATCTCTCAGCAGAGATCCTTCCTCCCTGGCAGTCAGCACTTAAATGGGGCTGGAGAGGTGGAGCCTGGCTCCACCCCTTCCTGCAGCACAGGTGAACTGCTTTCACCTGCGCTCCCAGGGCTGACATACTGCTTGCCTCAGATAACTAATCAAAGGTTCAGGCTGTGATTCAGCAGCTCCCATACAGGAGGAAAGAAGCACTTTTTGGGATGAGATATGCCCGGCTTGGTTGCATATAAATAATTTTCTTCTAAAGCCCATCCATACAAAATCAATTTCTGAGCTATTTCAGGCTATGAGAAAGCGTGCTGTTCGGCAGAGATGTAGATCATGTGTCCTAACGCTCAGCTAATGTCTTCTTTCCTGGTGATTTGGTTCCTGTGAGGACACATCCTCAAGCCAATTTAGGTGCTGGAATGAAAAATCAGTGGAGGGGAGAGGCTCTGCCTGTGTGTGATGCTGAATTTCCTGAAGAGTATGCGGAGCTTTACTGGCAAGCAGGGCAGACAGGACTTGGTTAAATCGATCGTAGTGATCCGTAAACGTCACCTTGCCTGCCAGGTATTTACATAAGTAGAAATCAGAGTAAATATTTGTCCAAGGATAGACCCTGCCATTATGCCAGGTGATGTACAGACTTAGGAAGAGCGGATGTTGCTTTGCAGTGTCACCTCCATGGTGTCAGTGAGGCAAACGTTCCTATTTATGTGCTGGTTCTTGTGGGAGCTTTTCAGTATTTTAGAACTGTTGGATCAGTTGGATGCATTTATCGACTGATTGATTTATTCTTTCAGTGCTGAGATCAGAGTTGTTTGCCCTCTAGATTAAAAGCCAGCTTTTAAAACCAGAGTGAATTTATGGACTGTGGTGCATTTTAATTAGAACATTTAATTAGGAGAGGATTCACGAGAGTGGGTCTTGTTTAGAAATGATCAAAGATGCTAAATGAAAACAAAAGGGAAAGAAATTATGGAGAAGTATACAAGATCATTTATTTTGGGTATCGTCTCTACCCATCAAAGGAGATCACTTTCTGTTCTGTGCTTTTTGTTCCAAAAATAGCCAAGATGCTGTCTGATTTCAGCAGGTCGATGTCAGTCTCTCTTTGTAATTAACTATGAAAATAAATTGTATGGCTGGGGGAGGAGGGAGGTGAGTGTCAGCAGCTGCTGAAATAGCTCAGGTGTGTGAAATGGCTACTCCATCTCATTGTTGCTTGTCCTGGAAATAAAGCTGTGAATTTCTGGGTTGTGTTGAACGCCCTTGTCATCTCCTCTGCCTCTCACAGATGGGCATTTTGCATGTATGGCAGATTTCTCTTCTGAGACTTCTGCTCATCTCTCTGAGCTGTATTAGCATCTCCTTGCTTTTGGTATCAAAGCAGTCAGTGTGGGCATCGTATTTTCTTCAGAAAGAAAGGGGAGGGGAACAAGGAATGGTTTTCTTGATGAACTGCTTCTGTCTGGCTGTCTCCAAGCAGCAAACCATGCTAGGTGCTGATGCCAGGGTAAAAAGCTGTGCTGCAGGTCATAGATTGGCTTAAGTTGGAGGGGACCTTAAAGATCCTCTCATTCCAAAGCCCTGCTGTGGGCTGGTTGCGCCCTACCAGATCAATCTGTCCAGAATCCCATCCAATCTGGCCTTGGGTGCTTCCAGGGACAGGGCATCTTAAAGCGCTTGGTCTCCTGATTCCTGTGCCTCCCAGAAGATTTCCCCAAAAGCTTAACACCCAGCATCCCTTTATGGACCTTAAAATACAGAACCATATTTTTGATGTAGAGCAAGATCTGATGTCCTCAGGAAATGAAGTCACTGACTTCATCGCATCACCAGTTTCTGCCATGGAAACAGTTGGTGAATTAATGCAAGTTTTGCACAGGTTTAACAGCCATCCTCCTCTTCAGAGCGAGAGGAGGTGGGAGGAACATTTTCTATTAAATTCAGAATTGTTGTCTTAAGTTATTAATTCCTTGCATCCTAATGCATTTATCTCTGGCTGCAGTGAGGAGTGGAGAGCTTTGAAATCTAGTTAGCTCAAAAGGATGCTTTCTGCACCAGGGAACAAAGAAAAAGCAGTGCTTTAGTAGGGTACGTGGATTGAAAGGCTGCTTTACATACAGCACACAGACTGCATGACAGAGCCTTGCTGTGGAGGGGTGTGTGCAGATCCCTGTGTCCTTCAGGAGGTGCAGTGTGTGGTATAGGTTCTGCCTGAATCCAGGTCTGTGCTTCATCCAGGTGAGGCCAACACCACCAGCGTATGTGATCATGTGGTTGAGATCCATCCCTTTTGGGACCTTTTCAGATTGCTTTGTCTGGTTGGCCAGGCTTTGTAAAGCTGTTTCCATCTCTAGTTCCTTTGGCATGCTCTTGGCCAAGAAAACATCAAGCTGATGAAATTATAAACCAGAATTGTACTATTTATGTTGGAGAAAAGGTGCAGTTTACATCTACAGGCTCTCTGCAAATCGGCTTACACTGGCTTTTAGCAGTTGAAGTCAGCAGCTGTAGCAAGTTAGGGATGTTGAAATGGAGTCCAACTTCAATGCTTTGTGCTATTCTGTCATGGCAGCCCACTACTGGCAAGCAGCAGATGTGTCCAAGGAGGTCTTCAATGGGCTGGAAGGGCATCTTGCTGCCCTACCAGCGTGGTTTGGTGCAGGATGATTACCCTCAGGAGGAGATGGCTCCAAGCCCTGGCCAAGGTCTTGGCATTGCGTCCAGCTGTACTGCTTGCAGCAATAACAGGAAGGGCCCTTCTGCCTCCGGCCTGATCATGTCAAGCAACGCTGTGTTGTGTGCTTGCTGTTTGCTGGAGACCAGGTCTCCTTGGCGAGGGTTCTTAAGCTCTGCTTTTCCTCTGTCCTCTGGATTTAGAGGGGTGAAATGAGCTGTGAGGCCATGGAGGCCAGCAGGTTTGTTCACATAAGGGCTCCCTGCTGGTGTCAGTTCAGGTTTGGATATTAGGAAAAGCTTCTTCTCCAAAAGAGTGGTGATGCTGTAGCACAGCTGCACAGGGAGGTGGTGGGGTCACCATCCTTATAGGTGTTCAAGAACCGTGGGGATGTGGCACTGAGGGGGTGTGTGCTGGGGAGGGCTGGGGTTGGATTGGATGATCTTAGAGGTCTTTTCCAATCTTAATGATTCTGTGGTTTTATGGCGAGACGGTGATGTGTGCCAGCCAGCCAGCATCGCTCTTGTCTGCAGGTGGGATCTGGGAAGTGTTTGGAGCATCCTTGTTAAGGCATGTGTTGGAAGGTGATGGATTGTTTGGACAATGGGACAGCTGGAAAAGAGACTATTACTGGGCATGTGTGTCCTCTTTGAAGTGCCTTGAAGGATACGTTGGCCCTCAAAGAAAGAAAATTCCTTCTTAAGGCAGCTGCTGTGAAGTGTCCCAAAACCTCACTGAGATCTCAGGGCAAGCTCAGCTTCAGCACCAGGACCCTAAATGTGCACCCACACGGCTGGAGAGGCCAAGTGCTCAAACAGAAGCCTTTCACATGGCCTGAGGGCCAGGGTAGGCTCTTGCCTTCCTTTTTCTTCTGGCCTCAGAGCCAATCTGGGTGGGACTGAACCATCACTTCACTCTGTTTTCCTTCTGGCACACTTGTCTCGAGTTGATGGCTGTGTTGGGCTGGGGAATGATTCTTCATATCTGTTGACTTACTTTTACCATATAGTTTCCCCAGTAGGCACCGTACCTGTGTTTGTAGAGAATGGGCTGCCTGAGTTCTGGAAACAAGCATTTTTAAGGCTTAAAGAGGAGCAATATTTCAAATATGGTAAGTGGCAGCAGGGGTGCAACTTAAAACTTCTTTTTGTTATTATTTGATCTTTCTCCTGCAAGCTCAGCAGCTGACTTCTGCAGAAAATAAACACATGGAAGGAGAATGGTGAGGGGCTCCTTGGTCTTCAAAGGCAGTTGAACTTTGAATGTCTGATTTGTGATATCTTGAAGGGGCCCAGACTTAATCAGGGGGCATGCAGCATTTTCTCAGAGCAAGTCCCATCTGAAAATTCTCAGGTGGTTGCGAGTTTGGGCAAAATATTTCTTATGGTGGGGACTACATGGAGCTGTGGTGGCCAAAGGCAACTCTTGTCAGGACTAAGCTCTGTCATCTGACCTGTATTTAAGTTGCCTTTACATTCACTGTTACTGCTTTGAAGTAGCTTTAAAATAGAGCTGATGGTGATAGAAGTTGATGGGAGGTTTGGGTCTCGGTCACTGTGAGGAGATATTCTCAGTTCCAGGAGTTTTTTTGAGGTGAAAGTACTGATATGTGTCAATGGGTTGTGGTGTTTTTGGCATGCAGAAAAGCAGATGAGTCTGGCCACGTGTATTTCTGTAGCACTCAACAGGCAATGATTGGCTCCCCAAAGGCAGGGTCAGCTACCAGCAAGCTGGTGGTGCTCAAGCTGCACCCAGAGGTGATGGCTTGTGTTCTTTTTGAAGGGCAAGGTGACTGTCATGCTAAAATAGTTGGCAGGAGGGGAGGGCAGAGCACAGACCAGGTGATCTGACTGCAGTCCTGACAGCAGGATGTCCATGAGGGCATGGACGGGCCCTTTCTGAAGGAGGCCTCCACTGTCCCAAGCTGCCCCACTTTGTTGTGGTCCCCTCTTGTTTAGCCTGGTTAAAAAGGGATCTGGAAAGACTTACCTCATTGAAACAGTGGCTGAGCCAATCAGTGAGTGTATGGCAGCCTGGAAATCATCTCAAAGGCCATTGAAATAGTTCTGTTTTGGATACTTCCTTGTGAGAAGGTGGTGGAAGAGATCGATTTCACACTGAGAAAATTGGGGGGCACAAACATAGCGGAACAGTTCCTCAGCCCCAGGTGCTGTAGGCAGAGTGTGCATCCCCTTAGCATGGCAGACAAATTGCTCTGATTGCGGATGGGTTTATGGTTGCTGCAGTATTCTCAGGGGGGCTGCCTACAGCCTCTCCCCTGGTGATGACTGGCAGGACTGCGGCATCCCAAGACCCACCACACTCTCAGGGTGCATCCATGCACCAAAACCATTTCAAATTCAGTCACAGCTGAGGAACTGGGCAAAGTTTAGAAAGAGATTCAGTGCAGACTCTTGTTCCTAATCCAGGGAGCATGGTGTCTGCTTCTGAAAACAGCCAGGGGCGAATTGTCTGGGATCCAAGGCGGAGGCAGAACAGCAGGGCTTCTAACTGGTGCCAGTGAACTTTTGATATCCTTACTGGCTGAATCCCACACTTTGAAGGCAAATCCTGTGGGGAAATTGCATCTATTACACAAGCAAGTGTTTTTTCAGAGGGATTCCTCTTGCTTGCTGTCTGCTGGCTAAAAGTTAGGTGTCTGTTTTCATATGGTCCTCCAAGATCTCTGTTAGTCACGGGAGGGACAGCAGTGCTGCCTGGGGACAATGCTAACCAGTACTCCAGGGTGCATGCTTTGAGTCATTTTCTTGTACTTGATGGTAGAAGAGCCTTGTTCACCAGCTAAGATGCTCAGTGGTTAGGAGATGAATCCCACCATCAACTGTGTGAGTGGGTTGTGTGAAACCAACTACTCCGTTTTGCAATGGATTTAGCTGTATTGGCATAAGCTTCCCGTTGACAGGAGCCCTTCCCACTGGTTTGGCACCCTGAGACCAGAGGAGATGGCCCTGTTGCAGAAGGACTGTGTAGGAGCCATTGGTGTAAATTGCCTATCTATGAATTGATCATATGGTCTGTATAAGACATGAGCGTTCGTATGAGTGAACCTCAAGAGCATACAGTCTTACAGAGGCACAGGAATGTGGTGGAAAATTTGAAGAAAGAAATGGATGACTTTCTCTTTGAGAACATTTTTTTAATCTCCTAACATCTGTTACTCTGCCTTCTTGTCATTACTCCCCAAAATTTGCACTTGTCATTAAAACCAGGAAAGAAGAATCCCAATATGCATATGACATTTTACAAAAGTGCTCTCTGTGCTCTTAAAATCCAACAATTTTGCTGTGCAGCGTTCATCTGTAATCAATTAGAAGATTTCTGATCAGCAGAAGCTGGAGGTTCTGCTCCCTGGAGCTTAACACTCTGCACAAGGAGGTGGGATTGCCTGGCACTTCTCCTTTCACCTGAAAAAAGAAATAGGAGCAACAGTGAATGAATGGATCAAAAAGCTCCATACTTGCTTATTAACCCTGTTCCAGCCCAATCTTGATGTTATATGGTGGTATTAAATCAGATGGCCCAATGGTCTGAGCATTTGGTTTCTTAAAAGGAAGGATATAAACCTATGTCTGAGATGTATGGTGGTAGAGTCACCATCTGTGGAGGTATTCAAGAACTGTAGAGGTGTGGTACTTAGGGACATGGTTTAGTGGACAGTATCAGTGCATGTGGATGGTTGGATTGGATGATCTTAGAGCTCTTTTTCAACTTTAATGATTCTATGATTCTGTGTTGATCCTGGTCCAACGCAGTTTTTAGTTCTGTATCTTCTGGGCCCCCAAAATGCATCAATTCCCTCCTCCCCACTGGGAGAGCTGGCTCCTTAAGAAGCCAAGGGAGTGGCTTTATGGTGATTGAGAGCAGCAGTGGAAATGTAATTGTGTCCAACGGCCTGAATGCTGCAATGTTTCCCTTCTTGGAGGGGGCAGGGGCATAAAAATTACAAATAAAAGGGACAAGGGCTTTCAAGAGGGTAATAGAGTGTAAGATTGAATATTAAGCCCATCTCCAGCCATAATTAAACCTGCAGTTGGAGGGTCTGTCACATTGCTTCAGACCCTTGGAAAAAAAAAAAGCAACAACTCAGTTGCTGGCTTCATTAGTAATTAAATGTCCAATTACTGTATGTAATGTTTCTGCTTTGCTGAACTCCACAACTGCATTCATAAACAGCCCTAAGGAAGGCCTCTAATCTGTGCCATTGTTCTTCAAGTGGTTTGCACATGCAGAAAAAGAAAAGAAAAATCAGGCAGACATTTATAATATGGAAAGCAAAGGGGGAAGGGGTGGGAAGAGGAGGAAATCAAATCAGCATCTTCCACCTCCCTCCCCCCTGAGGCAGGATCTCTGCCAAGCCCACAGAGAAGCCCTCAGGCCCCTCAAGCATGCAAATGTAATTTTCTATCCAGACAACACACTTTATTTTTTTTAAATCCACCCCTACCCCCCAGAAAAACCTTCTCAAATCCCTGAATGCACAACAGAAGCAAGAAGAAAATTACAATGAAAAGAGGCGAGAGGGGAGGGGGTGGGGAAAGCAGCAACCCGCAAACAGAAGGAGAGATGGAGGGAGAATTGAGATGAATATGCAGTGTCCAGAGTTTAAATAGACATAAAAGATAATGAAGGGGGGGGGAGGGGGAGGGGAGATTGTAATCAAACAAAATGATTTTGGTTCTCTTCAATCATCCCTGGTTTGCAGGCTGTCATTTTATACAAATTAGAGCGGGGGTAATTTTATGAATATTCACTCGGATTGAAATCACGTTCATTAAAGGAAAGGCACCCTTCTCGGGGCCCACTGTGCCGCTCGCTCTTCTTTTGTTCGCACAGAACAACGGCAGAGCCACTTGTGCCACGGAGATCTGAGCCCCCTCTCCTCCTCGCCCCCGTGCTGGGATCCTCCTACCCATCGCGATGGCCGCGCTCTGGGCGGGATGCTCAGGGCGGCTCTGAGGAGCCGTCTGTGCTTTGGTGAGGAGCAGAGGCTGGAAATGCCCTCTTGGTCGAAGGAACAACCTGGGAATTCGCTGTTCGCCTCGGCTGCAGGGGGGGACGACCCAAGTGCTCTAGCCTTTAATTTCCAGGCAAGCCTTTATTGAAGCAGTAATAGCTTGAAACCATTTGGGATGAAATAATTGCTGCGTTTTTACGTTATTATTATTATTTTTCCTCAAGCCTGGCTGCTGAATTGAATTCTTCTTTCTGCTCAAGAGTCTGACCCAGGCCTGCGTCGCATATGTCTGGCACCACGCTGGGGACAGTTCCTCTAATACATAACCAATCAAAGATGCATTCAGGCCCGTTGTGAGGAAACTGTGGATGATTATAAGGAGAGAGATCCGAGCCTTTTGCTGACTGCTCACACTTGCATATTATGAAATTTCTCTTAGAAGGGCAGACAAAGCCTTCTGAGCCCATGTGTGGCAATGGCCTCGCTTGGATGTCTGGCTTTAACTGCCTCACAATGTCAGCCTCTGGATTCTGAGAAAAGGCAAGCGTATCCTATTGTAGCATGTCAAGTACTGAAACTCCACCATTCAGCAGCTTTGCTGCTGCTGTAACACATCCTTGAGTTGTCACGGTAATGCGAGGAGATCGCTTTGCTGGTTAGTAGCCACCGGCGGGAGGAAGGCAGGGCTGACCTAGAGGAGAAATGAGCATTTATATGTTTGATTGCGTTTCAGCCCAGCAGTGGAATGGCTGTCCCTTCTCTAGTGCAGCTGGACTGGTGTGAAGTTGAGGCAACTTGGTGTCATGCTTGGTTATTGCTGATGGTGCTCTCTGTAGATCTTAAGACAACAAAATTCAGGTCTGAGGAAGTCAGTGCCAACATGAGCTTTCTGCCTTTTCAGCTTGGCTCTTACAATAAAAATGACTAACTTAATCTAAACAAAGGATACATTATTTTTTTTCTCTTGAATATGGGAACATCACTGGGGCAGAGTGTGCAAAACTGGTTGCACGTGTTGTGGCAAAAGCTTCCTTCTGGAATTGGAGTGATTGTAGCATCTGTCTGCACTGTGGAGGGTCCTGCCTTGTCTAGATGATAAACCAAGCACGAAAGGCTGACAGATATTTCCCTGCATTAGCCAGTGTTTTCTCTAATCCTTGCTGAGCAAAAGTTAGACCCAGTTGCATGAAAGAATGCAACTCTGGAGAAGAGGAGGCTCAGAGCAGACGTCATTGTTCTCTGTAACCACCTGAAAGGACATTTTGGTGTGGTGGGGATTGGCCTCTTCTTCCAGGTGATAGTGATAGGATGAGAGAGAATGGCCTTAAGATGTGCTGGAGAGGTTCAGGTTGGATATTAGGAATAATTTATTCTCAAAGAGTGGTGATGCACTGGCAGTAGGGTGCCCAGGGAGGCAGTGGGGTCACCATCGCTGGAGGTGTACCAGAACTGTGAAGATGCAGCACTAAGAGATATAGTCCCTGGGCAGCCTGGTCTAGCATTGAATAGGGAGGTTGGTGGTCCTGCATGTGGCAGGGGGGTTGGAGATTCATGATCCTTGAGGTCCCTTCCAACCCTGGCCATTCTGTGATATGGTCAGTGGGCATGGTAGGGTGGTTTGGGATTGGATTGGATGTAGCATTTGGACAAGGGGAAATAGCTTAAAACTGGAAGAGGGTGGATTTGGACTAGATATTAGGAAGAAATTATTTACTGTGAAGGAGGTGAGACATGGAACAGGTTGCACAGAGACATTATGAATGCCCCCTCCCTGGAAACATTCAAGGCTAGGCTGAATGGGGCTTTGAGTAACCTGGTCTAGAGGGAGGTGTCCCTGCCTATAGCACTAGAGTTGGAACTAGGTGATCTTAAAGGTTCCTTCCAGCCCAAACCTTTATATGATTCTATGGTTCTGTGACCTTAGAGGTCTTTTCCAATCTTAATGATTCTGTCTGTACAAGACTGGTCTTTGGTAGAGCAAGGCATTGGGCTCTTTCCTGAACACTGGTTGGTTGTTGGGCCAAGACGTCATCTCTTGTCTCTCTGCCTGCTAGTGGACCAAGATTTTGCTTTCCCTTCTGCCTGTCCCAGACCTTCCTGCTGAACGTATGGCTCTGCTGATGCAGTGTCTATTCTGCAACCTCGTGCTGTTGATGTCCTGGCTGGTCGAGTTATTTCCATCATGAGGGGAGCCATGTGTATATTCCCAATGGGAGCCACAGCAGTATCTCTGCCTTAATTCAGTACAGCATCATGTCCCAGTAGACCTTCAAGGCTCCCTTCTGATGTGGGAGACAGCTTGTGCTCTCCGGGACTGTCAGGCCATGTGGCTCCCAGTTTGTGCCCTTGCTGGGGGGCCCTGTCAGTTGTGTGTTCGAAGGCATCCTCAGCTTCCTGCAGGCCTGATGGAGACAGTAGGGCTGCTCCTTTTTTTTTTTTTTTTTTTTTTTTTTTTTAAATCCAAGGTTTTCCTGTTCTGGCAATGCTTTGTCTTTGAAACTCAGCCCTGGCCCCTCTGGAGAACCCCCATTGAACTGTGAGGTGATGGGGTTGGTGCTTAGGAGATGGCTGGGATCAGAGGCTTCCTGTGGCCTAGGGGGCAAAGGAGCAGAGCTGGCTGTGGCTTAAGAACCTGTAGAAATGATTCTTTGCCTCTGCCTAGCCACTTTAAAGCCAATGTCAAGTTTCAGTGAGATTTCGCTGTGAAGCCACAGTTTCAAAAAGCAGCGTTGATGCACAAAAATAGGGCTTGACACATTAGGGCAGCCCCAATGGAAAGACAGAATGAGGTTTCTTTGATCCTTGTTGTTTGGGTTGGTACATGTGTACTAAGGGGGCCCTGGAGATCCCTAAAAGCCTGGGCAAATTGGAACAACTTGGCACAGATAGGAAAAGAAGTGGCCTCAAGCTGTGCCAGTGGAGGTTCAGGTTGGATGTTAGGAACAATTTCTTCTCAGGAAGTGTAGTGATGCATTGGCACAGGCTGCCTGGGGAGGTGGTGGGGTCACTGTCCCTGAAGGTATTCGAGGAATGTGAAGTTGTGGCACTGAAGGGCACAGTCAATGGGCATGGTGGGATGGGTTGGGGTTGGACTGGATGATCACAGAGGTCATTTCCAAGCATTATGACTGTAAGAGTCTAAATGCTCTTCCATGTGAATTGGGATCTCCAGGGACCCATCAGTGGATGTGACACTGAGGGCCTTATAAAGGGGAGAAGAGTATAAAGGTTGAGCCCATAGGAGGACTGGTGGCTCTTAGATCTTGTTTTGTTTGGAGCGTGTGTTGCCTGGCTCCTCTTAGGCTTTTGCACCAGAGATAGTTGCCAGGATAGTCTGGTTTTCTTCCAGTTTGGATCCAGGGCCTTAAAACTTCTAGAGACTGTGAAGAATCCTTTCAGAATGCTGGTATGCAATTGGTGAGGAAACTTGAGCCTGGGCCTGTAGGACCTAGGCTACACTAGGATTGCCTAAATTGGAGTTGGATGGAGACTTCCTGGGCTGAAGCAGAGGAGAAGAGTTTGTTGGTTAGATCTGTGCTGGGAAGCCTTTTTATTCTCTCCAGGTAGATGAACAGAAATGTTTTGGTTTTTTTTTTTTCCCACTCTTGAAACTCAACACTTAAAATCATAGAATCATTAAGGTTGGAAAAGACTTCTGAGATCAAGCCCAACCATCAAGCCATCACCACTATGCCCACTAAAACATAAAAATGATCTATATTTAAGTCTTAGAACAGTTCTGCTGTCTGTATTTGGTGGGGACCATTTTCTGTGGCAATGTCTTGGGCTGTGAATGGCTTTATCCCTCAGTGCCTCTTTAAGTGGAAAGTTTGAAGATGCGTCATCTTGCCTGAGCAGTATGATAAACTGTAACACAAATCTGAAGAGCCTTGGAAAAGGGCTGCACGAAATGCAGATGTAGGGGATTAGAAAGCAGAACTGCATTACATCCAGCGATAAGTAAGGTTGAACTCAGCAGTTTCTGAGCCATTGCACCAGGGAGCAGCAGGAAATGATTGCTTTTTGGCTCCCAGCAGCAGGAGCAGAGAAGAAAAGATATTTGTAGTATTGGCTTGCAAGGCCTTGGGTGCAGTGCATGGCCATGTTGGTCTGCAGCATTATCCTGTAAGAGCTGGTGGCAGCAGGGAAGGAAATTGTGTAGCAGCATGCCGATGTACTGTGACTCTGATGTATTAGTACTCATTCATTCTCTCTCATCTTTTGGATTAATCAAGACTCAAAATTTTGCAGGTTCCCCAAGGATCTGACTTGCTCTCCTGCAGTTGAGGGTGCCACGCCACACAACTTGAGTTTATTCCCGGAGGGCCTTGCTTTTGCAATACTGATCACCACCCGTCTGGGCAGCTTTGCATGTTCTTTTATTCAGAAAGTAAGCATGGAGAAGTTCCTGCTAAATATTCAATCTTTGCAGCTCAGGGTTTCCCGTGAGGTGACTTTAGTGCCTTCTCCTTTGGTTTGCTCATCTTAGTGGAGAAGCAAATCTGCCGTCAGTCCCTTGTGTGCTTCTGTAAGATATGCTGATGTATCCTGAGGCTAGAGATGCTTTTTGTTGCCAAGTAGTTCCCAGGGCACAAATTATGAGTGCTATTACAAAAAACAAAAAGCAGAACATTAAGTCAGATACCTCTATTTTTGCTTTCTGTGATCAGGTCTTACATCGTTTGCCTCGTACTAACCCTGGAGCTCTGAGAGTTGGGCAAACTTCAGAATTTCCCTCTACCTCAGAATCTGTGCAACTTCAGGCCAAGGCAGTGTTTGCCATTGGTGCAACCATGTGAGACTTAATGCTCTCTAGTGCCCTTTGATGTGGAGAGTAGGTGAGCAGGGTCATTGGTGGACCAAGGCAGCTTCCAGATCTGCTTTTTGTTTGCAATGAGCCTGCGTTTCCATTGGTCTCAAGTGAGACCAGAGCTGTAGTCCTCTTCATTATTTTTCCCTCCAAGCACCCACTTATTGCTGCTATAACATAAAATGAGAACATGTCTTGAGTGTACAAGAGTGACCAAGTCCTGGGTGCAACACAGCTCTGTGAAATAAATTGCAGGGGTAAAGCTGACAAAAGAGACTTCTGTGTTCTCCCTAGATCTTCTCTATCAATGGAAGTGTTTTCAGTAAGGGAGTGGAGACCCTGAGTGCTACAGAGACTTGGGATCTTGCTTGGGATGCTTAATGTGGGAGCAGATAAAGCAACCCTTGCTGAATTCATTCCTTTAGAACTAGGGCATGACTGGGTCAGAGAAGTGGAGCATTGGCTTTGATTGGAGTTTGGTAGAGGTTAAGAGGTTGGCCTGTGTTTTGTGATGGTTGGTGATATGTTGCTGGCAGACAGCAGCCCCTCTGGCTGAGGTGGGTAGTGCTGGGGGCTGCCCAGCTATGTTGGAGCCGTGTCAGAGCGTGAAGACCCCAGTGTACTCCATCCTACTCCTATCTGATGTTTCTATCCAAACGGGAAGCCATGCATGTGGGTCTCCTTTTCATTTTCCATTGCTGGATCTTTTGCTGTTTCTTTCTCTTAGCTTCCTTTCCAAAAATTATTCAAAGGCACAAATATTTTTGGGATGGACTGTGAAGGACTTGAGATTGAAAGCTGTAAAACACACATCAGCCACTCCATAAACGTCGGAGATGCTGAGCAGAAGCACGACTACTTGAGTTTAGCCAGTTCTGTATATCAAGTGATCCCTGCAGATTTATTAGATGTTTCAAAATGGATTTGAAATAACTGGATTTAGTGTTTCTGGCGATTCCTTGAACTGTTTTGTTTTTCAGCCAACTTGCATAAATGTGCCAGTCATGGGCTGCGGTGTATCAGCCAACTTAGCAAATGGCTTTATTTATAGCTGAAAGAGTGAAGCCAAGGAGTATAAATCCTAAAAAAAATATAAACTGTATCGTGGAAATAATAAACTTCAAATTCGTGGAATTTCTAATGTTCCACTGATGGCTAAAAAATCTGTTTAATGGTCGCTGAGTGATATTTGGCTGCAAAGCAGAAACCCCAAAGTTGTCTTAACAGTGATATTTTTTAGTGTTTCTTTTTGTGCTGGCGCTGCGTCTCTTTACTGAATGATGGAAAGCTGACCTTCTCTGCTATGTTTCTGCAGCGACCAGATAAGATTTCAGATCACAGCTTTGCTTTTTCTGTTGACGATCTATGGCTGTAGCTCTAGTCTTGCTGTTAGACGTCTGGTTGTTTATCTCAAGGATCGCTTGCGTGCCCAGCTGACATCAGGGGTGTGAAGGATGCTTAGTGCTGAAAGCAAGTGCATGGGAAGGAGCTGATGGTCAGTGGGTCTGAGAGCTTCCTATGCTTTCATGGCACAGCTGACCAGCTGAATAAGGTCCAGCCATGCCTTTGGAGATGCCAGTATGCGTTGGACCCAAATTGCTGATAAGATCTAGACTGTTGAAGTGACATAGAATCGTAGAACTGTTAAGGTTGGAAAACACCTCTAAGATCATCTAGTCTAACTGACCATGCAACCAGTATTGCCTGCTAAACCATGTCCCTAAGTCCCCCATCTCCACATTTCTTGGACACTTCTAGGAATGGTGACTCCATCACCTCTCTGGGCAGCCTGTTACAGTGCCTGACCCCTCTTTCCAAGAGATCTTTCCTGATATTCAACTTGAACTACCTCTGGCCCAGCTTGAGAGATCCTCATCCCTCCATCGGTCTTGCTATTGCTAGTATATTTTTCAGCCGATGACTGTTGCCTTTTTTCCAGAGGTGGGTCATCAGGGTTTGGGTACCTGATCACACACTCGTTCCTTCTGGATCCACCTCTAGGTGGTGGTCAATTGCAGGACTCCTCATGGCAGCTCAGTGCCTCATGGTCCCAATGAGAGCTCTCACCTCCACGCGTGCTCTCAGTGCTCCAGGGTTGTTCCTCTTGGTCGCTCAGCTGTGCTCATGCTTTGTCAGCCCAGACCAGCCTGGCATTTCGTGTGTGCAGCTGCTACATTCCAGTCAAGAGATGGTCTCTGAAGACCCAGTTCTGTTATTTATTTTTGTTGTTATTATTTATTTTAGGGCTGATTTCCACTAAGCACGTTTGCAGTTTCTCTGGGTTCTGGTGATTGACGTTATGTTTGAACACCGCATTCAAAGCTAATACTTCTTGCAGATGCTGAGATAAGTATCTGTAAATCTTTGCATTTACCATTATCCCCAATTTTCTTGTGCAGTGCCTGCTGTCACCGTATAAGGGTATTTATCCTGCACATAATCTGATTGGAAAATAAGGCTTTGAAACAGAAAGGAAAATACACATTTCAGGTGGTGTTAGAAATGTCAGTTGTGGATGCTTAAACAGTGCTGATTGCCTTCAGGCTTTGGGGCATTTGGGTTTTCAACCCCCTATTGTTAGATCTAAAGCTGCTTATTGGAGTCCAAACAGGTTAGAAAGACATCTTGTTCTTCAGATCTTCAGAAGCTTGCCTCTCCCCCACCGCAGGGGATAGCCTTCTTACATCTGAGCAAGTTAAGTTTTAACCCTTGGCTTAGACAGCGCAGGGCCGAACAAAGAACCGCTGCTTTCAGATGGAGCAGAATAAAAAGCTATTATGAAATAATAATACTCTGTTCTTCCCCTCCAAGGATTTCCTAAGGACTTTACAAATATTAAAGCCTGGGCATTCACCCTTGTGACTGAGAGCTGGAGAAGTGGCTGTGTGCGGGCACTGGAAGGGTTGAATGTGGGACATAACCTCTCTGCTAGGGTGGTTTCAAGCTTTGAGGCCCCCTAAGCCCTTCATCCCTACCAAGGCATATGAGAAATGGGAGATTCTGTAGAACAAGAGGTAATGGCTTTATGTTGTGCCAGGGGAGGTTCAGGTTGGATATTAGGAGCAAATTTTTCTCAGAGTGGTGGTACACTGGCACAACTGCCCAGGGAGGTGATGGGGTCACTGTCCCTAGGGGTGATCCAGAATCGTGGGGATGTGGCACTGAGGGATGTGGTCATTGGCATGGTAGGGTGGGGTTGGACTGGGTGATCTTGATGGTTTTTCCAGCCTTAATGATTCTGGGAATCTGGGGGCGGGAGAATCCTCTTGGTTTGCTCCACTTTGTACCCACTTCCCAGCCTTGTTCCAGCTCCTTCAGCACAGTCTTTGTTGAGTCTTTGGGCTGGTAGGTGTGGGATAGAGAATGCTCTGTGCAGTCCGTCAAGCAGGGGAGAGTAAAAGCTTTTAGCATGCATTGAAATACCACTGAGGGGGTGGAAATCCAGTTGATGTTTCCTGGGCTCTGCTTTTATTCTGCCTCTTGTAGACCTGCCATCATCCCAGCATTGCATGGGTGATGGAGAAGGGAGAGATGGGCCTTAGTATGGAGTCTGGTTCTTTCAACCCTGCAGTGAGAGGAGAGCTAGAGAAACTGGAGGGTTTCTACCTTGTAGCTGAGCAAGTTAGACTCCATGAAGGAAGGGAATTACTCGTACCAGTGAACCTTTCTCCTTCATCCATCGTTTCCTGACTTGATGTTCCTAGAAGGCTGTTTCAGGTTGTGAATTGTTTTCCCCCTTTGCTTCTACACCACTACAACCAGCACTCCTGGGGATGCTGTGGCTCTGCTCAGTGCCTGGCCCATTCTGCCCGCTATGGGGCTGGCAGCGGCTGGTGATGAGTGTTGTGTGATGCTGAGGTTCCAACGGAAATGGGTGCCACCTCCACCCAAGTGTGTGGCCCCGCTTTGCTCACCATCACCTCTCTCAAACAATGGATGGATCAGATGCTGTTTGATTCTTCAAATGGTTACAGTGAGTCTCTTCCTCTTGTAGGGACAATTAGTTTCTTTGCAAGAAATCAGGATGGAATTGGCTGACCTCTCTTGGTGGAAGGATGCCCTGCGTCTCTTATGTCCTCGGGAGAAGCTGCACTGTGGACTGTTTATGGCTTTTCCTTTCAACAGAGTAACGCTGGCTTTGTTTTCTACATTTAGTTTGCATCTAAGACCAGGACATGGCTCATGCTGTGCCCCTGATCCAGTGTTTAAAGCTTTGCTGTGATTTAAGTTTGGCCTGGGCCCTGCAGGGTTTAGCTTAATTTTTAAAGCTCTCAATGTGAATAATTCCTCACTGAATGCAGATCGCAAGAGGGGATATTGATTTAAAGCTTTAAAGCCGGTGGTTATGGATTAAAAAAAAAAAAAAAAAAAAGGGAGAAGGAGATTTGCTGTAGTCAGAGCTGGTTGCCTAAATGTTAGTCTCTTACAGACAGGCTTTTCCTGAGCTGGATATGGGAGCAGCAAGGGACCCTGATAAATTTTGGCTTTAAATTGTTGGCTGCTGTGAATTAGCCCTGGGGCAGGCTTGATGACGATGAGTGTTTGCTGTGAGTCCTTGGCCCGGGGAAAGGAAGTCCATGGCCATGGATGGGGCTGCTGCAGCTGACCTGAGCCCTTCCCCTATACGGGGTCTGTGATGAATGGGATGTGCTGGGTTGTGGGATGGTGGGGAGGGAAAGCAATCTTTGGTAGAAGAGATGCTAGAGAAAACAAAGAGAATTAAAAGCAGGCGGTACGTCCAGAGAGCAGGCAGGGCACTGAGGTCACTAATGCTAGTTATTTGGATTTCAAAGAGGATCCTATTAACCACTGTTGCAGAGAGCCATTAATCAGTGGGGCGGGAGGCAGTAAGGGGCAGTGTCTGGGGAGCTTGGGCTGGCCGGAGAAATCAGTTTCCAATGTCCTTGATGTCCTGCCGGGCTGGCCTGCTGCAGGGCTTCCTGCACAATGATGCATTTGTCTGGTACGAGACGACTCCAGCCAGAGGCACCAGCAGGATGTGGAGCGCTGAGCCCCTCTGCTCTCGTCCACGCAGACCCCTTGGCTTTGCTTTGCAAAATCCCGTTCTGCTGTTGCTGGCCTGACGTGGGCAGAAAAGCACCTTATTCCCTCTGGCAAGCACCCTGATAAGTGTTTACTGCTGTCCTCCCACAAGCACTGATTTGGTTTGAAAGAGAGCTTGTGGAAAAAACAGCATTTCCAGGTGGGACTCTCTCTGATCCCTTGGCCATAACCTCTGGCTGGCATTTTTCTCCAACTGGGAGCTTTCACATGTGCCCAGGAGCTATTTCCAAGTGAGGTCTAATTGCGGGACCTGAAGTCACACTGCAGTTTTGTAAGAGCAGGACTTTTCCAGAAGCCTTGTTTTCTAAGCCTGGTGCTGGAACCGCATTTAGAAACCTTTGACTGTTGGGAAGAGCCAGTTGCTGTGGGAAGATGCCATAAATAATGCAGAAAGAGTCTGGTGAATTGTTGGAGTTGGGTCAGCAAAGGATTGCTTAGATAAGAAGATGATGTGGACATGATAGTGGAATCTGGAACAAAACTGATTTGGCAGTTTTTCCCCAAGAAGAGTGGCTGAAACCTCTCTGCTTGAGATATTTATTTTTTTGCCAGAAATTAGTTATCTGGGATTTGATCTGACACTTATTTAGATACTGCCATTAGGCAGAAGGTACAACTATTGTTGGTAAATACCCAGACTTCCCAAACCCCACAGTAATTTCTTCTTTCGTGTTTGGTTTTAACCCCCTAGCCATGCCCATATGGGCTGAGAGGCAGAGCCTTGCAAAAAGAGCGATTAAAAACGGTCCTGTGCACAAGTAATGGCCATCCCTGCAAGAAACCTGATGAGATCAGCAAGATCAAGCCTCCAGCTGGACTGAGAATGCCTAAAATCCCTAATTGTCTGGCTTTTTGTCTGCGGGATGAATTTATAAGAAAAAGGAGAACCCAACCTACTATTTCGACACCCCTGGAATTCATGAGTGCTGGGTTTCAGAGCTTCCCTGTCTTGTTTTGGCTACGTCCTTGGAATGGAAAGCTGGAGATTAGCATGGTGGGCCTGGGGTCATCTCGCCACAGAATACATCGTCTCAGACACACAAGACCTTTTTCTTCATCGCAAGCAGAAGGGCCGTCTGTTGGAGCCTTTGCTTTGCTCCCTGGCTAAGAGCGGCGTTAATCATGGGACTGGAATTCGTGACTTAACCAAAGAGGCGTTTTAATGCTTTTCCTGTAATCGATCAGCGGGGCTGGGAGCCATGCTCCTGGTAGCCTTGTCACACTGACCTCTTGGGTTCCTGTGCTCCTCCGTGCCTTCCAGCCTTCCCACGTGCCTCTGCTCCCTTCTGGTGGGATGGGCAGAAAGGGGCTTTGTGTGCGCTCTGCAAAGGGCTCCTCTGTCTCCTTCCCAATCCATCCCAGCAGAACAAAAAAAGCCCTTGCAGCAGAACTTGCTATTTATACTTCTAGCTCTGAGACTCCTCAGCTGCATTATTAATGAAGCGTTTACCAATTAAGATGGATGAGTCTGCTCTTGACGGTGTTTGTTAAGGTGAGGTGCCTCATTAGCATATCTGATAGATATGGTGCCAGGTGCTGATTAAAACCTCGTGCCCTCCCCAGGGACAGAAGTCAGAGGAAGTGCAGTGAAGAAAGTTGGTGCGTTTCCTGGCTCGGGAAGCAGGAAGAGGAGCTCAGCATCCCTCCCCAGAGGTACATCCCAGACCTGAAATGGGCACAGGGAGGAAATTAATCAGCTTGGATCAGAAATTCCAATAGCTGAAGTGTGATTACTGCCTCCTGACTGGCAAAGGTGGAACGACACTGGTTCTGCCTTCTTGCAAAGCTTGCAGTCCGTCATGCAGGCAGTTTGTTTCCAGTGTTGACCCTATGGATTTTGGAGGGCTGGAACTGAAGCCTGCCCATGTTATAGTGCTTCGGCAGCTTGCTAAATTAGGTTTGCAACATGGTGCTGCGAGGTACAGTCAGCCCACATATGAAACCAATTTTCCTCTGAAACGGCACTAAGGAGGGCAACCAGAAGTGAAGGAGATCATCTTTAGGTCTCTCGTGACCTACAAGAGTTGGAAAGGGATTATTCACTTTCCATATTTATTATAATATGGTAAAGGAACTGTAATGCAGACTTTAATGGTCCACATCTGAAGAGCATCTTAAAATAAACTCCATGCATACATATGTGTTTATAATTTTGCGGATATAAAAATATATATTTACTGAATACACGTACTTTGTTTCTCCATCTGCTAAATATAGTCACGTAGGAGAGTTGTATAGAAAATGTAATTTTCCTCTAAATTATCCTGCTGTCAGTCTGTTCCAATTTCAGCGTCTGCACAGGCGAGGGGCGAGCTGTGATGGGTGCTGTTGTGCTGCTGAGCAGGGGTCTGGAAGCACTTTGCCTAGGGATGAGGATTACTGGAGGCGGGGCTGGTGGCACCATCTATTATTAAGGTTTGCCCAACGGTTCTCAAGATAAGACCCTGTTTTCAGTTTTGCTTGTAATTTTGTCAGGGTTTTAACCATCCATGCTCTCAATTTCCATGCTGGATGTCTGCCTCAAACTGTTTTATTTTAGGGAAAGATGAGTGTAAAACGGTCCTGCTGTTTTGGAGAGCAGGCACAATGAAAAATGTTGGTTTTGCCCTTCTGAAGAAGTCTGGGGAGCTTTTCTTGGAGCTTGCAGCGAAGCTTAGAGCAAGAGCAAGGGGGAGGGGGTGCCCACTTTGTGAGCCGCCTCTGCCATCCCTCTGAAAACGTGGCCAAACCGATGAAAAGTTGGAATTTGCATGTGCTCAGCAGAGCCTTTTTGATTCCAGCAGCTGGTGATTACCAGAGCGGCTTCACAATGGATACAGCTCCATCCCACACAGCTCTCCGGGGAGGCCAGGCTGGATGCTGGCTGTCCCTATGTGCTATAGAATCACAGGATCGTAGAACTACTAAGGTTGGAAAAGACCACAGTGATCACGCAGCCCAGCCCACCATGCCTGCTGACCATGTCACTCAGTGCCACGTCTCCATGTTCCTTGAACACCTCCAGGGATGGTGACCCCACCACCTCCCTGGGCAGCTGTGCCTGTGTATCACCACTCTTTATGAGAAGGAATTGTTCCTCATATCCAGCTATGGGGCTCGCTGCACCAGTGCAGCTCTGAGATAGCTGCTGGAAGCAGGGAGCTTGTCCCCAGTCCCAGTGGGAGTGGGACTAGCAGGGAGTACAGAAAAAATGGAGGTGACCTGAACAAGGGAAGGGGTTTGGACAGTGACCGGAAGAGGAAGAGTAGGAATGACCTTCTAGGGCAGGTGAAAAGCAAGGCATTGTGTAACACCAGTGTGCCAGGTCAGTTTGTCTTCCTCCAGTATTTCCTGTGTGTGCCTCAAGGACTGGCCCTTTGCTGGCCGCTGTTCTCCATTGCTATGTGGGTCTATGGAGATGCCGGCGCCGCGTTTGAGAGGTCGGCACAGGGTTTCTCTGAAGAGCGCCTGAAATGTGGCTGTTGCTGAAACTTGTTTTTACAGCAACCACAAGCACTTAGAAAAAGGATCATTCCTCTTTCAAGCTCCAGCTCAAATAGTTACTTTAACATAAATATACTTCAGTAGCGTCTGCAGTTGGGCACGGCTGCAGAGCCAGGAGTCTGCCTTGTGAAAAGTGTCACAACGATAGTTTGTTTTTGTTCATTTTTGGAGTGTTTTGTTGAGAAGGAAGGAGCCAGACAGCCAGCAGAGCTGTCCCTGGGTAGGATCTGGGATGGGGAGCCCTCGGTTCCTGTTTCTGCTCTGCCTGGCTTGGAGCAGGAATTTGGAGAGCCCTAAGAAGCCAGTCACCAGCAGCGTGGCTCCAGACAAGAGGCTGTTCAAGATGCTGCTGTCACTTTGTTGTTTATTCCTGTCTGCTCATCTGGGTCCTGGTCACTGATGGATGTCAGGGCTTCTTGTTCCCTTCTCCAGAAGAGTGAAAGCCTTAGATGATTTTTAAGATTGCTTTCAACCCAAGATGTTCTGAAGGGTGTAAGCCTTGTGCTTCCAGTCGTACTCATGGGCACAAGATGTCCAGGAAGGTGGTGGGGTCACTGTCCCTGGAGGTGTTCAGGAACCTTGGGGATGTGGCACTGAGGGACGTGGTTACTGGGCCTGGTGGGGTGGGTTGGAGTTGGACTGGGTGAGCATAGTGGTCTTTTCCTTAACGTGTTGTCCTATGGGGCATGCCTTGTTCCTTGAAGATAGGATTAACAGAGGGACCAGGAAGGAGATTTTGTGGATAAATGCCTGTGCAAAGTGGGACTGCACAGTAATCTTCCTGTGCTCCCGTGGGGAGTCAGGTGGCTGGCATGCCTGCCGATGGCTTTGAGAAGGATCCTTTGTAAGCCTTTGAGGAACGTTTGCTGCCTATCCACAACTGAATTTTTATTCTGCTGTATGAAAATGCTACCAATGAAAATAGACAAGCTCTCTGGGTCAATTCCACATGCCCTCAGTGAGGCAGAAGTGTTTATTTTTTATGGGCCAATTTTTGCAGTCTACCAGAACGTCTTGTACTGTCTAATACTGCATGGAGCTCTGTAGTGTGTGTTTAATAAGAGCAATGTGCTCTAAGGGATATTCAAATCACAGTTACTTTCCTCGCATGTACGCCCTCAGTAGCGTGTGTTATAAAACATCTGGGTCCAAAATCACATTAAAGAAATCCAACAGCCAAGTCAACCCGAAAGCCTCCCCCTGTGTTGTAGCATGGCTTTTCTCAGGGAATTGCCGTGTGCAGCCTTCTCCTCTACTATGGGGATCTGAGCAGATGGCCAGTGTTCTCTCTTTCCCCCTTCCCCAGAATCTGCAAGTCAGGAGTAAAATCGGCTTTGGGTTTTCTGTAGCATGTGGAAATGCGAGTCAGAAAGGGGGAACTCTGGAAGTGGTTCCTTCACTCTTCTGGCTTCACTCTGCCCTTCTCCTGCTGCAGTTCCTAGTTTTTCCTCCCACGTCTGGATCATGTGTTGCTGGTGATGCTGGAATGGGTTTCATATGGGCATGGGTGGTGGCAGCCCATCCCTTCAGCCTGGGCCTGTTGTCATGCTGGAGGACTGCTTTGCTTTGGTACATTTGACAATAATGGCTGCAGCAATGTAGATTGGGTGTATTTACTTCTTATTTGCCCTCAAAGAAGCTAGAGAGGGTGGACTGACCAGAGAAACATGTTCTCAGAATGCATTTTGTCTGGCTCAGATGCCGCATGCTGAACTGAATTCATCGGTGTGGGCTGTGCTGAGTCTGTGCTTTACCTGGCACAGCCCAGGGCTTTCTCCAGAAACTGTGTGGTTGAATAACACTTGAAGGAGAAAATGTTTGTGTGGAGCTCCGGCGCTGGATCCCCTGTTCTGAACAAGCCTTGCAGTTGTCTTTATGTTTTGTATGTCTGTCTGCAGCACAAGAGTGATAATTAATGCAGAATTGCTCTCCTGGGTTCTGGCAAAGCCAATACTAATTTTCCAAAGTCAGCTCAGAAGTATTGAAAGCACGGTTTTAGGCAGAGCTATGGGTCGACAGTTTCTCCATTTGGCTCCTGCTACTTTGTCAAAAATCACTTTAAGCTTTTCAGTCAGCATTAAAGGGAAAGCATCAATCTGAAACAGTGAAGTCCTGGACATTAGATGATTACATTTTCCCAAAAATTGTCTCAGTTTGACCTTGGAGAAGGGGGACAGCCGGCATCAGATTCATATATTTTTAATGCAGCTTTTAATTTTTAACTTCTTTCAAACAGGCCTTTTTTTTCCTTTTTCCTTTGTAGATCTTTCTTTCCGTAGCGTTTTGCATTCCTCTGCTTTGTAAAGGCACCAATCATTTCCTAACAAGCCAAACAATTCCAGCCTGTGTCTTAAAATACCCACGTGGGGCCCAGAGAGGGCATTCTCCCAGCCTTGTACTTGAGGAAAACAAAGCCCAAGGAGGGCAAGAGCTTAGTTTCAGAGGTGCCATACAGCTGCAATCCTCATTACAGGCAATGGAAACTGCAGTTTTTGGCAGCATGGGGCTGTGCTCCTCTCTCATCCATCCCATAATATTTCACCAGGAAAATGTCTTGGAGGAACAGTAGGGAACAGTGGAACCATGAGTTGAAGACCATGTCCGCATTGGTTGGAGTCACTCTGTGTATATGGGTTGAATGGATGGATGAATGAGACCAGTGGGAGGAGGCTCTGTCCTTGAGCATCTTATACTGAATTGGGGATGGGGAGGTGGGTTTTTGGTGATGTTTTATTTTTTTTATTTTTTTGTTTGGAGGGGGCCCAGGCAATTTGACAGAGCTCAGACCACACAATGGTTGGTGGTTTCACATGTGTCTCTGGAGCACAGGGTGTGCGATGAGATATATAAGATTCGCATGCCTGTGCTCTGGCTTGATGTGGTCTCGCTGAGTGAATCAAAGCTTTTGCTTTGAAGCCTGTGGAGGGGGAAGGGAAAGCCTTTGTTCTGGTGTTTGGAGAGTGCTGGAAATCCTTGAGCCCAGAAGACTACACCCTTCATTACCCTCTGGGTTATTGGCCCCAGATTGGAAGTATGGCTCTGTCATGTGAAGTATTTGATTATTTATACAGTTAATGTTTAACAGAGTCAGAGTATTAGAATTAAACAGGGGACAAGCATCCAACTTTGCATGGTTAAGGGCTAATAAAACTTCTCTGATCCAGTGTTGTCCTTTCACCAGAGGGGATTTTTTTCATTAGCTTTTGAGTGTTAAAAAGAGATCTCCTGTATTTGAGGCAGATGGATCTGTTGGCATCAGACAAAGTGAACGTGCAAAAGTGTCGGTGGCTGGCTTCAATATCCACTCAGCGCAGATGTGGGCTGCTGAAAATTTAAAGGTGAGTTTAATTCATGTCTGAAGTGGAAGTTCAACAACCTCTGCCTTCGAGATGATGTAAAGCTCACAGCTCGCAGTGGTCTTTGGTTTTAATTTCTTTGAAGTTTAGTTTACTCAGTTTAATTAGCCGAGCAGTGTTGCCCCCAGCATGCTCTGTACCACTGCCCAAATCTAGCAAAATCTCCTTATGGCCCAGAGCTCTTGACATTGAACTTAGTGGTTATGTGATTGCAGGTGATGAGCATGCTGCAATTCCCATACCTTCATTGAGGAGAAGATAGGATGAAGGCTTTATGGCATCCTAGAGAGGATTCTGAAGAGTACAAGAGTAGAAGGGTTACAGTTGTCCAAAGTTGTTGTTGCTCATTGAGGAAGATGGTCAAGCTATAGGAAAACGCCCGGACCAAAGGCAGCCGTGGCTGTGAACTCACTGCTTGCATTTTAGGTGTCCTGATTGTCTGCTGTGTGTTTCCTTTTCCTCTTATCTCCCAAACATTCCTGCCTGTACAAATGCTGAGTGTACAGTGAATGTAATTTGCTGCTGCCTTGGCTCTGTGTACTGATATGGTTGATAACTTGCATTGTGCTAGCAACAGCCATTTAAATGCTTTCTTTATGGCTGGAGAAACGGGGGGATCTGTGAAAGCACGGCTGTCGCGTGGCTGTGAGATCCTTTGCAAATGTGCATCGTGAGGGCAGTGGGAACTCTGCTGCTCCTTGGGCTTCAAACGACTTCTCCTCACTGCAGAGGATGAAGGAAGCAATGCTGAAGAGATTCATGCCACCAGGGAGGTGGTTCCACGCACATCACCTTCCTGTTGGGTGGATGGAGAGGGTGAAGTGTTGGTCTCTTCGTCCATGATGAGATTCTCTAGGCTTAATGGAAAAGCTTCTTGTCTTCCTTGCTAAGATGAACTTAATTTTATATTCTAAATATCTATTTTTAGATGCTTTTCACCTATTAGGTCCCAGCTCGGGTACATCCTCCCCTCAAAGACGGACGAGCCCTCGAGCTGCCTTAGCAGCAGTGACGTTTCTGTCTCCTGCAGAGGAAACGCACGGTGCGGAAATTGGCTCCTGGGGAGCCAGCAAGTGGGAAGTGTCATCCAGCATGGAAGTATTTATTTTTAAAGACAAGTGGCAACCTCCTGTCCCTCTGCTGCCCCCTGTGCTCCTGATCTATTTCAGATTTTAATACGTTTCTTGTTTATCTGGAGGAAGCAAATTAATAATAGCAATTGCTCTTTAGAGAGAGAGGCTGCTGAGGGCTGGAGTCGTTTTAATTTGACATCTGCCTGTTGTCTTGGGCATGCTGTGTGATGGAAGCTTTGCTCAGATGGAAGTTTTGCAGTGCTTTGCAGTAGCAGTTCTGTGCTGCTAATACTGGGGATAAGGCCCTGAGGAAGATGGAGGAGACAGTGCAGGTCGTGGAGGATGGGCACCCATGCCAAGTAGGTGGTGGTTGGTCCTGGTGACCGTGACTGTCCCTGCACAAGCAAACATGTGGTATGAAGTCTTGCAAGTAGGTCTCTGAGCAAGAATGCTCATAGCTGTTGGCACAATGAGGCATTTAGCTGGGCTGATTCAGGGCTCTTGGGCAAGGCAACTCCAGATGACTATCTTCCAGAGGTGCATCACTGTCAGGGGCATGGTGCTGGCATGTCTCAGCCCTTCCTGTACACCAGAAACCCATTTCCAGCACTGCTGGAGCTGGAGCCATGCCAGGTTTGCAAGTTGCCCGGAGCTGGGCGGATTCCAGGTGTAGCAAAATACAGTGTGAGCTTCTCTAGCAAATCACAGAACAGCTGAACTCAAGTGCTGGGAAGCCTTAAGCCATGTCAAGAACCATCAGATCCGCTTAAAGGGTTAGGAGCTTTGGAAAGGAAATTGAGTTTTGTTCTTCATCTTTTCTTTGTGATTTCAAGCTCATTCTCCTGGCTCCTTGAAGTGCCTGTGCCAGCCAGTCACAAAACTCCGGAACTTGGAGATTTAAAGACAATAGGGTGTCAGCATTGATCCAGGAGCATCTCCCTTTGCAGCTGCCTGGAGCCATGGCTTGCCTGTGGCATCGTCACTGCTCTGACTTTGATAGAGAGCAAGTTGGGCATTTTTCACCTCAAGTGTTTTGGTCATCTTTGTGCTGGGGCAGTCATCCTGCCAGGTGCTGAGATGGCACCTCTGCCTCTCAGAGGAGAAAATGGCCTCTTCGTTCTATCTCCTGGCTGCTCCTCATCTGCAAAAGCGAAGTGTGAGGGTATTTAATGCCTGGCGCGGCAGTGCAGTGAGCTGTCCTTGTCGCTAAGCAACTGCAGGAAAACTGAGGAGCAGCATCGGGATGAGACCGCAGAGACCTACGTGCAGTTGGGACCCAGGCAAGGGTGGTGCTGCTGTACCCCTTCCATTGCAGCCCTTCCTGCAAAACTGACTCAGGGATGCTACTGAAAATGTCCCATGTCCCCAGCTGCAGTTATTCCTCCCCACTTCTCCCTAAAGTTCGTCCCTTTTTTCATTCCTGTGATGCTTCCCCGAGGGTCTGTGGGAGATTTCCCTCTCTACTCTGTGAGCACCAGGTAACGCTCACATTATGTGCTGATATAGGACAATTCCTAAAAACCTTTGCTGAGATTGCGGGTAAAACTCCAATAAACGGAGCTGTCTCAAATTACCGCCTTTCCTGTTCAAAGGCAAGAGAGGAGCAGGCTCCTGCGCTGCTCATCTGGTTTTGCTTTTTCCTTCATTTCTGTCCCGTTATGCTGAGCTCACTGCCTTATGGTTGCTTCCAGCTCCAAATGGAAATAAATCCGCTGATAGCCATGCAGCATGCGTGGCAGCCCCAGTGTGGGAGGTGGGGCAGGGGCTCGGCGCTGCTTGGCTTTGGCATTGGGTTTCAGCAGGTTGCTGGCTGGGATACTGCAGGATTTCCCCTTTCTTTTTTCCCCTTTTCCTTCGCAGAGGGGCTTAATTACTAAAATACATCTGTGGTTAGGGGAGTCAGAGGCTCTCCATCTGACACCGAGAAGGCTTCGTGCCACATAATGACAGAAAACCACAGTGAAATGCCTGGCTTTGCAATTTTCCTCTTTCCCTTTGCTTCTGTGTACTTAGTGTTAACTGCGCAGCGTAGGTTTCCTTTTGTTTTAATTTTAACCAATTCCAAAGAGAGTGAATGGATCTTTCCTTCCTTGTGTGTCTGTGCCTTCTTTCTGTATATTGTAGCACCAGCCATCCTGATGACAGATCTTGTCATTATGCGGTGTCATTTTAGATGTTTGCACTGCTCCAAAAGCAAACGAAGGAGCCTGCAGTCTAGCCTGTGTATTGAATAACAATGTCTTTCCAGCAAAAAGAGATCTGTTAAGTTTTTAAATCAAAACCATAAGTTGAAGGCTCATCTTTTGCTTGTTATCACTGTTTGTGGCCATTTGGATTTCCAAAGGCTGTTAAACTTTGGAGACATCTTGAGTTTGGAAAATAGGAGTTGCTCTGCTTTGGGTTCTCTAGGGCAGCTTTTTCACTTTGGGCTGCTCCCCGAAGCTCCTGATGTGGAGCTGGGGAGCCCTGGGGATGTGGTGGGTAACCAGGACAGCTGCTGTGGGGATGCATGATGAGCAAGCGTGCTGTTGAGGGTTTTAAAGTCACCCCACAGGAATCTGCTTCTGAGAGGGGCTGTGTCCTAAAGATGTTGCAAACTGCTGATGTAGAGGAGCTGAGCATCCTTGTCAGGCATCTGCCTCCCAACCGCCTTCCTTTCAAGCAAGGGAGGCTGCAAGGGAAGTCTTAACTCTGCAGACCTCCCGCTGCCTTCCTGACTTTTCAGCAGGGTCGTGTGAAAACAATGCCATCAAAGCGTTTCTTTTTAAAAATGTTCTTTTATTTCAAGTGCAATGACTGCTCTGCACGGGGTTTTCATTGTGCAACATGAGGCAATTTGAGTGCTTGTCAGGCACAACCCCAAATGTGGCTGTGTGGGGTTGCCAAGAAGGAGATATGAAGATGTGTATGTCACGTCCTTTTGTGGATTGGTCTTGTCCCTCTTGTGTGTTCCTGTATCCCCATTAGAAATAGTGCCTGTGCACTCTGCTGCCGCCCATTTGTTACGCATTGGGGTTTGCAGGTAGTGTTTGACACAGACCTTTCTTGGGGCCACTGAGGGGTTGTCTTGTCCAGGAGATGCCACGTAATCCAGCTGCTGTGGTACAGCCTGTGGAGTTGACTCTGTAGTTGTTGTAGTGACTTTGAGTGTGATCTATAGGTTGGTGGAACTGGAGGGCATCCAACAAGATCCTGGTGGGCAAGGTGGCAAATTCTTCCTGCAGGCAGTTTGGTTGGGTTTGGGATCTGCCACAGAATGCATGGATGCTGCTGGATGTCCCCAGGCAGCTGTGCTGGCCTTTCCCAGTTGGGCTCATTGCAGAGATCCCTAGGGCAGAAGCTATTTTCTGCTTTTCCCAGCGCTACGTGGTGCATATTTAATCTCATGATGCAACGTGTTGCAACCTTTTCATTAGACCACTCCTCTCACCTTGTATTTTCAGCTCTTGGATCAAAAGAAAATTGGAAAAACTGTTTCATACAATCATTAATGTTGCAGAAGGCCTCTAAGATCATCCAGCCCAGCCCACCATGCCCACTGACCGCGTCCCTCAGTACCACATCTCCATGTTCCTTGAAAACCTCCAGGGATGGTGACCCTACAAACCTCCCTGGGCAGCTGTGCCACTGCATCACTGCTCCTTAGAAGAAGGAATTGTTCCTAACATCTCCTGGCACAACTTGAGGCCATTACTCTTGTCCTGTTACTCGTTCTGTTACAAGCCACGATGCTGTTGACCTTTGTGGCTGCCATTTTTGTCATTTCGCCACCTCCTTTTCAATGATTGCTTTGCTTGGGAATGTGTCTTTCTTCCTGCAGAAGCTCCTAGCCCAAGCTAATGACACAGATAAGCAGAAGAATTTCATCAGTTTTATGTTGGTGTCAGTGACCAGCCCAGCTGCTGTGGAGTATTTGTGGTTATCCGAACAACTCCCTGTGCTGGAATTAAGTCCTATCCTCGTGGATTAATTAATACCCTCTCAAAGTATTCCAAAATTATTCTGGAAGAAAAAGTTCACAAGGTGAAGCTGATCTGGAATAGCAAATGCTGAATAATTTCTTCTTCATTGACTGGTTAATTTCCCAATATGGAGCTAACTGTTAGTGAAACTACTGAAGCAAGCTAAGCTTTTCAAGAACAATAATATTTCTACAATGTAAAAATGTTTGGCTGTGGTCTCCTCAATGAAATTCAATAACAAGAAAAAAGAGAGAGGGATGGGTTTGTTATGAGCTGGGGCTGTGGCACTTGGCCCCTATCTGCTGCAGGTGCATGTGAGGAGCACGAGTTTCCACCTTGGGATGACTGCTTCCTTGGGGAAGGTGTGTCTGGCCATCAGAGTGACCTTCCCAAAGGACCTGCCTGTCCTTGTTGTCCAGCAAGGACAAAAGAAGAAGGGGGAAGAGTGGGAGTGGTGGTGAATGGAACTGGTGCGTCTTTGGGAGCACTGCTGTGGGGGCTGTGCCTGGCTGAGGGACGGGTTGTGGAGAGCAGGAATGGGGGAACTGTGACATTGCAAAGGGTTTTCCACTTCTGGAGAGCAGTTTGAACACAGAGCCCTTTTTCTGTGCTTGAAAGCAAGGTTTTGTGAAGGAAGTTAATTGACCTTTTCAGTAAATGGTTATGAGGCCATTACCACAAACACTTCGTAAATGTGATGCTCATTTAACAACATTGCCAGTAACTTAGAAAGTCAGACTTCATGCTCCCAGTATAAAACTGTTTTTAATGGAAAAAGTGTCTTTCTTTTTTGGAAGAATTTGGAGCAGGTTTTCGTACTGAATCTAGGCTGCCTCATTCCCTCAGAAGGCTTTTGAGGGCCAGGAAAATTATAACTAATAACTTCCCTAGAAATCATCGAGCTGCTATTTTAAGGTCTGATGTCTCAGGGAGGATCAGGGCTGTGTGCCATTTCCCTCCATTGCTCCGTGCTGCCCTGGTTTGATGCTGGTGCTTCGCCAGTGGTGCTGCTAGCCTGTCTGGTCCCAAGGAACAGAGACTTGTGAGCAGAGCAAGGCGTGAGGCTCTCAGTTTTGCTTTTGATTTTCAATATTGGTCTGTTGAGTTTGTTTTTTGTTTGGTTGTGGCTTTAGTTGCATGCTCTGGAGGTGGCTTTATTTGCAAAATGTGCCATGAATTGAGCAGTAGGATGAGCATCTCCTTGTTTCCTAGAGGATTTAAGTGGTAGTGGGTTTCCCTTTCTCACATTGCTATCATGAGCTCTACCTTTCTTCTCCTTCCCATCTCAGAAAAACTGAAGCTTGGATAAATTGCCAACCCAAGAGTGAGGCTGTGTCTTGGAAAAGCAGAATGGCAATAGGAACAGATAAAGAAAAAGATGCCTGTGGCTCTGGAGTAACTTCATCCCCTGCCAGCGGGTACCCAGGGATGAGAGCTTAAACCAGGAGCCAGAACAATGGGTACAAGGAGACTCTGACCGATTTAACAGGATTAGGCAGACATAACTCAATTTTTATTCAGGCCAAGTTGCTGACCCCAAGGCTTTTCCCCTGCAGACCAGCAGCGGGCTGGCTCTGGGGCACCTCGAGCACAACGCGCTGTGTCTGCGCGCTGCAGGTGCAAGTTGCACAGCCGCTTCGGGTTCAGTTGTTTTCTACCATAGAGAATAAAGTGAAAGCGCTGTGCTAATTGGATCTGGATTGGAAATTCCTGCTATCCCGGACAGCCCAGGTTTGCAGGGTGGAACAAAGAAGCAGAGCTGCCGCTCGCAGGGCGAGTCCATGCAAACAATGGCAGTACAAAAGGGCTCTGGTACGGCCGACACTTTGTGAAAGTGGCAGGGATTGTTGTGTTTGTGGGCTGAGGGCTTGCAGGGATTGCCACATAAAGAGGACTGTAGAAGATACAACACTGCTCTGCTTTTCTACATGCAGTGAAACTGTGCTCCCATCACAGTGGCACTTCTATGGCTGGAGAAGAGGCGTTTCCTCACTAAAACCCTTTTATGTCCTAGGTGATGGTTTGGGGTTGGACTTGGTGGTCTCAGTGGTATTTTCCTACCCTAATGATTCCATGATTCTGTTATGTCATTCTCAGCTGTTGGAAATCTGGGTGAGCCCAGCTAGGAGGATCCTAATTATTCTAATCGTAACTAGCGATTATCCTAGTCGCTGATTCTGTGATCCAGCCTTGCATGCAGGCTCTGGCATCTCAGGTGGGTTTCCTCAAGGCTAGGCTGGCTCCAGGGGCAGCCTGAGTTGATGGGACTCCTGAGTTCGGAAACTCCAACAAAAATATATTTACTTTCATGCTTGAAAATAATTCTGCGTCGGGCTGCCCAGAGAAGCTGTGGATGCCCCATCCTTGGGAACCATTCAGGAACAGGCTGGATGGGTCCCTGGGCAGCCTGATCTGGTGAGGACAATCAGCCCATGGCAGGGAGTGGAGCTGAGGGGGTTTTAAGGTCCCTTCCAACCCAACCCATTCTGTGATTCCACAGTTTTCTGAGAAGACACCTGGGCTATGACAAGGAGCCACATTGCTCTATATTTAGATACGGCCCTTAATGAATGCAGAAACATGTATACTTTGGGGATCGTCACAGTTGTTTCCTTTCTCTCTTGATGTGGAGGTGTTGCGTTCACCATTTCTGTCCATTAATTTAGTGCACACACTCATCTTTCTAACCTTCTCTTTGTTTTAAGCAAGTTCTTTATATTCAAGCTTGCTATGAGATACCCAAGAGCAGCAAAGAGCAGAGACTGCGCAGCGTTTTGCCACCAGTTATTACGCAGGCAGTACGTGTCAGCAGAGCCATGGTGAACTCTCTCTCTCTTCAAACCCTCTCTATTGTTTATGCTGCTGCACAATCGCCATTCAGCTCCGTTTGCATTAGCTCTGAGCTGCCAGCACAGGCGTTCAGCTTGCAGGGCTGTAAATTAGCAGAGGAAATCGGTCAGAGCTTCAGAATGAGGGTTATTGTGTTGTTTTTTTTTTTTTTCTCCCCTTCTTCCCCCAAACCATATGACTTCAGAGCAAGAGTTGCGCATCTGGGTAGATTAAAAACCCATTTGCCAGTAGGCAACGGAAGGATGTGGAAGGTGGTGTGGGGAGGGGCGTCCGCAGCATTGGGGCTGGGAATGGGGTTTGGGGTCTGAATAGGCAACAAAGAGTACTTGAGGCCTGGGGAGAGAACGGGAGCAATTTGGGGTGTCTGGGGGGAGATGTCACAGAGCAGAAGCAGTCTGCTGGAGCCCACCCCTGGAGTTGGGCAGGGAGAGGAAAAAAAAACTCCGTCAGGCTTCTGGATAAACAAACAGCAGAAATCTCGTAAGGGTAATAATGGAAATCACTGGGAAATTGAGTTAATACAAGGGCATCTGTGTAAGTGAATGCTTGGGACAGGGAAACGGCATTGTCCTTTAACTCTACTAATGCTGGAACAGATGGGGAGCGCGGTGCACTTCACGCATTAGCTGGCTCAGATAAAGAGCAGAGCAGAGGCCGGTCCTTGCGGCTGATTAGAGGTTAACAGGAATAGAAACCAGCGGATTGACTCTTCATTTGCAGGAGGTGTTCTGGGATCAGAGCAGATGGCAGCAAGAGCGTCCCTCCAGCTTACTCAGCTGCTCAGAGGAGCTTACAGCTACCTCCAACACAAACAACTGCACTCGCATCCCCTCTTGTTGAAGCTGCAGCTTCTTCCCCAGCCTACACCCACACATGGCTTTGCTGGCAGTCCTCTGGTTTCCGATGTCGAATGTCTGACCATGTACTTGTAGGGCAGCTCATCCTCTGCCCATGGCTTTCCATTGGCTTCCGAAGGATGTGGTTGTCCCATCTCAGCCACATCCCTTTGTTACGGCGTTGGTTTTGTTAATTGTCCTCATTAGCTCTGCCAAATCACATTGCTTTTCTTGGGTGGTATGGCTGGGAAAGGGAAAAGCAGTGTGGAGGGTTTGGGAAGAGGGCCCTAGCCCTTCAGATTTGTGTCCTTCCCCGTTCCCTGCCCCGCAGAGGTCCGGCTGCAGGGCAGCACCTTTGCGTGTGGCATCCATTTGTCACAAAAAGAAACTGCTTTGTGGAGGGGAGAGGGGGCAGACGTGTAAATCCGAATGAGCTCTCTCCTCATTGAATTGCTTGAAGCATGGATTGCCTCTTTTGCAAGGGAGAAATTGCAATTGATTCAGCCTTTACCTCTTCCTTTTTGTCTGTGAGCGCTCTGAAAAGGCACATTTTATCTGTGTGTGACAACACCTGCCTAGGGTGCCTCTCATTGAGCTCTGCTGAATCAAAAGAGCAACAAGAAAAGTGGGTTTAATTGCACACATCTTCAGCGGAGTCTTTCTTGCACTTACAGCACAAAAGGCCAGCCCTGCGCTATTTGAATGGAGCCTGGGAGGGCTGGAGTGAGCAGTACTCTCCATTACTATCAGAGGCAGATGATTCACTTTGCCGGAGCATTGTCATGTGCAAATGAGTTCATGAGCCCATCTCCTTTCCAACTGCAAGGTCAGAGACTGAGCAATTGTCAGGATCAGCCGGCTGGAGGAATTGATCTATTAGCTGGAAAGCTTGCGGAGATTTTACTAACCTCCGCTTCCTACCGCGTAAGCACACAGACACCTTCCTCCCATGGGTGTTGTCTACATTACAAATATTGACTGATTTTAAGTTCACGTTTGGAAAGCTGCTGTTTCTAGGCTCGGAAATGTGACCAAGAATGACTTATAAATAACACTAGGCGCAGCAATTATTATTCATTGCTAGTTATGGCTTTCACACAGTGGAAAAACAAATGGTTTTTCCACTACAAGCTGGAGCTGCAGTCCATTTAATCACTGAAGGGCTTGGAATCACTTTAGTTTAAAATACCTTTCCGCTGTGGTTTGGGAATTTTAAAAATATTTGGGTCATGGTAACCTAGTGTATATGACTCGCACTGAAAATTTTGGTTTACGTTGTCTACATCTTCAGAACCCCATAAACATCTGCGTAACCTTTCCTGTCTGTCCTTTCAGGGCTCACTGTGCCTGGCAGCTCTTGCTGTGGTGTTAATGGAGCCCAGTGTTTGGTTGTACCCAGCTTCCTCAGCAGAGTGGCTGCCTTGTTCTCTCTGTAGAGCCATTCCTTGACCTCCTTCACGGTAGGAGGTGGTCTTGAAAGGTCTTCCTTGTAGACAAAGACCTTTGAGCCTGGGAGGAGAGTGAAAGGGTTGCTCCTGGTCTTCTTGTGCAGCAATCGTAGTAAAATAAAGGTTTGAAAGACCTCCAACCAAACCGATCCCCACCATGCCCCCTAACCATGTCCCTCTTATGGTTCTTCGTGATTCTTGAACACTTCCAGGAATGGTGACTTCACCACCTTCCTGGCAGCTCTTCCAGTGCATCACCGCTGTTAATGCTGGTGCAGCAGCCTCAGGTTGTTTCTGCTGGTCCAGGGTTAGCTCCTGGGATGTCTGGTCCCATGAGAAGGTTGTGTGGGGACTGTGCCAGCTCCGTGCAAGGCAGGCACAGGCCGTGCCTGGGATGAGCGAGCTTGTTTTTTTCTAAGTGGTGCAACTCTGAGAATGACAACTGTGAGTTCTGCCTGAGCTGGGGTGTGAAATCTGGGGGATGGCTGTGAGCAGCAACTGCTGGAGGAAGCAGAGCTGAGTTCCTGTCTGGTGGTATAGCTGCAGGATGCTCCTCATCCTCCTCGTGGTGTTTAAACAGTCTGGAGGTCACAGTTACAAGAAGGGAGCAGGTCATGCCAGGGTTTTGCTGGTTTCTGGGGTCTGTGGCCTAGATCTGTAGGTGATGTTGTTTTGGAAAGGCTGAGCAAAATTGGTTAACCTGCTATGGAGTATCTGGCCTGCCTGTTTCTGAACCACGGGTGCTTTGATGTAACCAGCTTGTGTGCTGGCTCTGCAGACTCCTGGTGCCTGCTGCAGGACTGAAGGCCAGGGGTGCATTTCAAGGAGGCTTTGTCTGCTGCAGTTTTGTTCTCTGAAGCAGAAACTGTCTTCTCCATCTTTTTTTTTTTGGAGATGATCTCTGCTCTAGGAGGGCTGAGCTGCTCCCTCGAGGTTCAGGAAGAAGGTCTGGGAGTCTCTCCTTGCAGGTGGCTTATGGGCACCTGGGTTATAAATACATAGCTCTGACTGCTCTGATAGAGTTAGAAGAATTTGCAAAGCTCCTTTTGATGGAGTAGATTTAGAGATCTAAAGCGTTTTCCATCTTTGTTAAAGGTACTCTGGTCAAGGCCTTGGTGATCCTATCATAACAGCCAAGCTCTGGGTGCTGAAGCTGCTGGTTGGCTTGGTGCTTCGTAGGGCTTTCAGAGCCCAGGGGGGTTGGGGCATCCAGCTCCTCCCAGCCTGTGGGGTTTATACACCCCAAAGGGAAAATGCTGCCCTCCTAATGAGTTTAGAAGTGACACCAGTGTGGAGCTCACAAACTCTCAGCATGCATCCCTAGGGGCTGTTTTAATTTAAAGCAGAGGCACAATATCCTGCAACTCTAATGCAACATCAGAGCAGGGACTCTGGGGGCAAATGTGCCATGGCAGGGAAAAGGTCTTTGCTCAGGTGTTTTGTCCACATTGGACGGATAAATGGAATTAGGAAGGAGATGTGCTAATGGTGCAGTGCGTGGCTGTGTTTAGCGTGGTGTTTATGCTCATTTGCAGTGCTTTCACTGCAGCTCGCTGGGGCAGCTGTTCATGTTCAGCTTCTCCTGCACTCTGAACCAAAAGGGCATCTACTGGGAAGCATCCATGGTGAGAGTTCTTTTGGGGTAGGGAGGAGCCTGAGCCTTTTTCTTGGGACTAATCTGGGGTTTAATGAGCCTGTAGTTACCAAGATGATACTTAATTATTTCTTTTTCATAGCATTCAAGCCCTGGCACTGTCACTTTGCTGGCAGCAAATCAAACACCGAGTTAGCTTATGTTAACTGTGTGCTAGGAACAGAAGATGAAGTCCTAGATAAGCACTCGGCTGTAGGAACTTCTGAAATTGAACTGAGCAGGGGGGACACAGGGCAGGGCGTTTGTTTTTGCTCTCAGCGCTATCCAGACCCTGTGTCTGTATGTGGGGCTGTGTTCCACTTTGCTGGAGGGCTCCATATGCTCTGTGGGATGTGAGCTGGTGGCACGGTGACAGCTGTCCTTCTGCAGGTGGCCATCACCTGTTGGGGACTGTAATGTCAGAGATTTGTGCGGACCACAGAATCGGCTCTGGGCTGCAGAGCAGGGCTGGGTGTGATAGCTATAAGCTGACCTGACGTTAATGTAAATATTTCCAAACAATGCCGTTGTTCCTGCGGGTTCCTCTCTCTCCCCCCTTGCCATGTTTAAGTTCTGACTAAGCTTTTGTTAAATGTTTTGTGTAGAGTTTCTAGTTTATCTTAACTAGACCTGCCGCTGTGACAGCTCAAATCTAAACTGAGGCTGGACTTATGGCCCAGATGCCAGATGAACTTGGCTGTCGCAGGCATGTTGAATGGCTCTGGTCAGTGCTAAAACCCAGGCTACACATGGTGAGGAGCAGTTGTGGGAGAGTACAGCTTTTGGGATGTCCCACAGTGTCACGTGCCTCTGGTGCTGGACAGAGCTGTGTCCATGCCACGGAGCAGCATGAGTCAAGGTTCTGGACAGATGTCCACTTGTGGTTTCCTCTTGATTTCAGACTACAGTTGACACAGGAGTTGGACTCAATGACCTTCATGGGTTCCCTGCAACTCAGGTTATTCTGTGATTTTTCAGGGTGACACCTGTCCGAAGCAGGTTGGTTGGTTGGTTGTAAGAGCTGAGTTCCTCCAGCCTGGTTAGCCTCGAGTAGGGTCTGGCTTGGGCTCCTGGTGGAGTAACTCGTTAAGGCAGTGTTTATGGCTTGTAATTTGTCTTGAAGGATTTTATATATATGTACATATGGGTGTCTATGCGTGTGTATCCATACATTATTGCTCAGGAACGTTGTTTCCAATCCTTTTAACTTGTTCAGAAAGCAAACTAGGGAGAAACTGGCAGCGAGTCGGTGCAGCCTGCCAAGCATTGCAGACCAGAGAAGTGGTAAAACATAAACACTTTGGAGTTTATCCTCGAGATTTACGCGGCGTGGCTGCTGGGGGCTGCACCTCCCGAGCAGCGCTTCTACTGCTGGCAGAGTGTGAGCAAGAGGGCAGTGTGGGGCCATCTGTCCATCTGCCCCTGCCCTCCCGAGGTTAAACACCACCATGTTGAATGCTCTGTTGGCTGTACGGTCTGAGCTTTGGTCAATGGTTGCAGAACAGGTCTGCTTCCCCCATCCCGTGCGCTAAAGTGAAAGCAGACCTCCTTGACACTTAATCAGATTTGAATGTGGTTTTTGGCGTGGCTTTAAAGAGACTGGCAGTGAATAGCTAGTTTTGATGCCATTTATTAAAAACCTCTGGTAGAATTTGTCTCAGAAAGCTTTTGTGCAAGCTGGCAAACACGCAAGGGTTTGATGCAGTTAATGTATTTTAATCTCTCCCGCACCCCCTCTTCTCGTCTGTCGTTAACTGCGGGCCTCTCAGCTGTCTGCTGCCTTTTCTAGGGTGATGGTAGGCTCCACAGAAACCTCTGTTCAAACGCGGCCTAAATGAGGTTCCAGGGACATGGAGGAAAGTGGGCTTCCTCTGCGAGGAGGAAGGTCAGGCTGCGTGGGCACCACGTAAGGCTCTGCACAGAGGTGTCTCCAATGACCCTCCTTGTCCTCATCCTCATCAGGAGAGAGAAGAGGGCAGATGGATGAGAAATGTTGGTCTTTAACCTTGGGCTCCTTGGGAAGTTCTGGAGTGTCTTCACTGCCCAGGGAGGTGATGGAGTCACCATTCCTGGAGGTGTTCAAGGAGTGTACACATGTGGGTCTTAGGCATGTGGCTTAGTGGGCAATATTGGTGGTAGGTGGATGGTTGTACTATATGATCTTAAAGATCTTTGCCAACCTTTATGATTCTGTGATTCGCCCAGCCTTGGTCCAGCATGAGAGCAGTGGATGTTCAGTCTTTTCTCCAACTTTAACCCCCTTTTATTCGGTGCGTCCACCTTCTTTGGGCCCAGAGGACTTTCCCTTCCATCTGAGCCTATTTCTCGCCCTTCACCCACCTTGGAGAAATGTCGGGACATTTTTCACTGTTTGTGCCTGAAGGCGCTGCAGCCCCTCGCAACATGGCAGAGGCTGTCAGGAGCACGGCTGAAGGACGATGACATTTGTGCCAGCAATTTGGGCAGTCCCTGGGCCCAGTGCTCAGATCGTGCTGACAAGCAGCTCCCTGCCAGCTGTATTTTGGAGACAGCTCACGTGTCAGCAGAGGGTTCGCAGGGGTCACTCCCATCTCTGCTTTTTGTTCTCACTGTGCGGAAGAGCTTAAAGCTGTGGTCGTGCCCTGGAGCTCTGTGCCTGGTCCAGGGAATGAAGCTGGAGCTGCATTGTATTTAAGTTTATGTTGTTTGCTTCATCAAAGAAAAGAAAACCTGGCCTTTCTCTGCCCCCTCTTGCTCACGTGAGTTGTGGTGCGAATTCAGTGAGGGGGAGGTGCGGGTGAGGATTGCTCCCAGGAGGGAAGGAGGCTGAGAGACTCTTAAACAAATGAGAACCAAGCGGCTTTGCTCTTCCCCTGTGGTTTGGCTGTTAAATAAACTCACCGAGGAAGCTGGCTGCATGTGCGTGCTGGTACAGGAGTGTGTTTGTATGTGGGCTGGGTTCTGGATGGTAGTGAAGCCAGTGCAGCTCACAAGTCCATTGCACAGTCAGTGGTCGTAGTTGGACGTCTGCCTGGTTTATTTAGGCTGAAGACAGCAAATGCAAGGTAATACAGGGGAACAGAGGAGCCTGAGTGAGTGCTGACCTCTCTTTCCCAGAAGACAGATGGAGGGTGCAGGGATTTCATCCTTGGGTGATGCACTCCTTGAAAGAGCGATGCAGAAGTGGCCTTTGCTGGCTGTACACAGAGCTTTCTAGAGCTTGCATGAGTGGTTGTGGTCAGAGCAAAGCTAATGTCACCTTTCCCTATTTTCTTTTTCCCCTTCCAGGTTTCCACCTCAGTGGGACGGTGACAGAGCCAGCAACTGCGACAGAACCAGAGATGACCTACAAGGTGGCCATCAGCTTCGACCGCTGCAAAATCACATCAGTGACATGTGGCTGTGGGAACAAGGACATTTTTTACTGCGCCCACGTCGTGGCGCTTTCACTGTACAGGATCCGCAAGCCGGACCAGGTCAAACTCCGTCTTCCCATCTCAGAGACCCTTTTCCAGATGAACAGGGACCAGCTCCAGAAGTTTGTTCAGTATTTGATCACAGCACACCACACTGAGGTGTTGCCCACTGCCCAGAAGTTGGCTGATGAGATCCTGTCCTCCAACTCGGAAATCAACCAAGTGCATGGTAATTCCTCGTTCCTTCCTTGCTGGCTCAGCACGAATCCACTTGTTTGGATCTGGGGCTGGTGGTCTTACAGTGGTGGCAGTGGCCATTGTTTTGCCATGTTTGTTACTGGCAGTGTCAAACTGATGGTAGAAGTGGGCAGTGGTAACGCTCTTGTGTTGACCACGTGTCTCTGTTCTGCCCTTTGTGGGGATGCAGCGTCGGGGCAATGGGGAGTAAGAGGACAGTGGGGACATGGCTCCTCCAGCACGTGGTGACGCTGTGTCAGCCTGGCCCTGCATCTTGCTAAGTCAGATGTGACTGAGCTGGCGGGAGATAAAGCTTTAATCTCCGTGGGCGCTAATTTGCCCGTAATAAATGAGTGCTGCTGCCCTGACCTACTGCACAAAGGCATTGAAGGATGTTTCCTGGGGCTTTGTGTTTAAAGGGTGCTTTTGAACTTCCTCCTCTAGAAGGCACCAGCTGGGAGTTGGTGTCCATCCCAGCCTAGGATATGGTGAGTCCCCCTGGGGTCCCTTGGCCAGCACAAGGCAGTGCTCCTGCTGTGTCCTTCTGAGGAGCCCTGGAGCTGAAGTTACCCAGGGCCTCCAACAATGAGCCGGTCTGCACCGCTCCTGTCCCTCCAGCTGTAAAGCGGAGATAATGAATACTTATCTGCCACGGAAGGGCGTTGTGGGGATTAACACATGCCTGTTAGCTGCTCTGAAGATGAAAAGCCCCATATGCAGCCTAAAATAGGATGTGAACTGGTTGCATCCACATGTAGCAGTGAGGCCAGGGGTCCATTTCCATCCTCCTGGTGATGGCAGCTCTGATCTCAAATGTTTTCCCTCACCTCCCTCTTGCTTTTACCTTGGGAGAGGCTTTTGTATCCTCCACTGAGCCACATCTGTTGTGTGTATGGTTGTGCTCTGAAATTAATGGTTTGGAGATGTTTCCTCATTTTTTGGTGTTAAAAAAGAGCAAAGAGCAAGAATCTGGTGAAGTCCATTCTCTCACTGAAGCTGAGATTGGGCAAGATCCCGCCTTCGCCATGCTTTGAGGCTGCATTCTCCCAAGCAGACTGAAGAAAAGCTTTTAAGACCCTGAATATTTATTGCTCTGGAGTCAGCAAAAGGCTGGTGATTGAAGGCCTTACAAAGATACAGATGTTGGCTCTGATTCAATATCTGCCTCTTGTTTTTACAAGTGGTTTTAAAAAACAAAGCAAAAATTCTCTGTCCTTTCAGACTCGTGTGGTTTCGTGCCCTCCAGCAATGCAGTTTTGAACCAACAGAGCCACATGGCCTCACCCTATGGGGAAAGTCTGACAGCTGTGTGGCAGCCCCACCAGCAAACGAGCTCCTCTGTGAGCAGAAGTGCACCCTAACCTCACCCTGGGGAGGGATGTGGTAGATGCACACTGGAGTGATAAAAAACTAATAGATTATAGAATCATAGAACCCTTAAGGGTGGGAAAGACCTCTATGATCATCTAGTCCAACCATCAAGCCAACAGCACCATGCCCATCAACACCAGCACCATCAGATGTCCCACCCCATGGAAAGAAAGGCTCAAAAAAGCCCCACCTTCAGGTTCAGAGTGTGGCTTTGGCTCTTGACTCCAGACGTTGCCAGCTTTTCCCTCTCCGTCCTGCCAATAAAGCCCAACCATGTGGAAGAGGAGTGCTGTGCATGGGGCTCTGGATGTCAGAGCAATCCAGCAGCTCTGCTGGGGCTCCCACTGGACAGGATCCAAGCCTACCCCACATCTCGCCTTTCCTAGCTGCAGTTCATGCATTCAATGAGGGTCCCTGATCCTGGGATTTGAAATCTTTTAGATGCTTTAAATAGTGCTTTATGTGCTTACGTGCATGTTTCTTGGTCTTGACTGGGTCAGGCTCTTGGGGTCACAGCTTTGTTCACCTCTGGGTTGAGGCCAGGGTGGTTTTGGCTGCAGTTCTGTAACATGAACTAACCCAGCATGTGCCCAGCAACTGAGGGTATTGCACCATGAAGCAAGAGCAGCCTCTCTAGAAATTATTATTTTTAACTTCTTTCATTTCTTCTAAGGAAAGGTCTTTTAGTTTTGGGTTGGGTTTCAGTCTGGTGAATGCAGGGCTGCTCCTTCTGTGTTGGTGGTTGGGATGAGGGGTCGGGGAGCAGACGCAGCAGCACAGGGGCATCTATGGAAGCTCGGGTTGGATATTATGAGAAATTTCAGTTCAGAAAGAACAGTGATGCAGCGGCACGGGCTGCCTAGGAAGGTAGTGGGTTCACCATCCCTGGAGGTGCTCATGGAGAAGTGGCACTGAGGGATGTGGTCAGTGGGCATGGTAGGGTTGGACTGGGTGATCTTAGAGGTCTCTCCAACCTCAATGCCTCTATGAATGTCCCTCATGCATCATGAGTGTCTGCTTCAGGAACAGTGCTGCCCTCTCTGTTTAGAGGTGCTCTTTGCTCCTTCTGTAGCGCCCAAGCAGCACAGAAGGCTGCAGGCAGCCGCCCACAAGGCTCGCAGTAGGGCGTGAGACCTTTTGCTCCTTGCAGAAGTGTGCACACGCGTGCTGCTCTCCTGGGCCGCTTTCCTAGAAGGAAATGCAAACTATCCAGTAACGATGCAGCCTCGGAGTGCAGCCAAAGTGCTCGCTCGTTCTCTCAGGGCTCAGTCGGAGCAGCAAGCCTAGGTGTGCCTGGCTGTCTGCTTCCCACTTGACCTCTGTGCGCTGAAGTAGGTCACGTTTCTGTTCTGGCAGATCACTGCAAAGGGCAGTGCACTCAGAGCGCGCGGCTCACGTATCGCCCTCCTCCGCTCGCGGCCTCTGAAGTGGCAGCTCGAAATGAGACCGCAGAGGCTTTCAGTGCTGCTTCCTCGCTTGTTTCTGCGTGGCTTTCTGGCTCACTACAAGGCTGAGGGCTGTCATTACACCAGCAAAATGCTCTGGCCTTTCCTAGGGACAGCCAGACCCCCACAGTTAGCAGTGTGCTCTCAAGCCTGTTTTCATTGCTCCCACTGGCAGTGTTGTGAAAACTCATTGCCTGCCTGGGTGAGTTCTCTGGGTGAGCCTCTGTCCTCCTGGACACAGTTTGCACTTGCAGGTGAGGTTTGTGGGGAAAACTGAAGAACGAGGAGTTAAACTCCAGAATTAATTGGGTTTAGTCTGGGAGTTGCAGGGCAGCCGTACAAAGAGGTGCTGGGAGGTTTAACCAGGATCTCCAAGGGAGCTTCAGGACTTTGCTCCAATGGAAGTGATGGGTGTTAGAAGTCTGCAGAGTCGTGCCATCGCGTCCGCTTGGCCCACAGTGGGACCACAGCTGTGATGGGCACAGAGCCACTGCTGGCAGCTACTTTGGTCACAGGAGCTGAGGGGTTTCACTCCCTCGATTGCTGTCAGATGTCTCTGCCTCTTCAGGCTGCCTCCATCCAATCTGCCTCCACTTAAAAATGGAACGGGAGGCTTGGGAGGCTCAGTGAAGCTTGGTTCCTTTCTCCCTTGCTTCGCCGCTATTTTTACCCCTTGTTAGAGTTCATTTCCTTTCTGGTGCCTGGTTATTTTCTCTTTGAGGTTTCTGTTGTTTGTTTATTTGTCCGTATCCTCCCTTTCTGCTCCCTCTCCGTTCTGGGTGGCTCTTCCTTCACTCCTGGTTTCTATCCAAATGCTGGAGACGCAGCCTGGAGGCTTCTGGCAGCGTCACGTGCAGTCATGAAACGGCTTCTGTGAACCGCTCCATGGTCCAGAAGCTCACCAGGACCAGGATGGGTGCGTTTGGCTCTTCTGCCCAGACCTGGGAGGACCTCAGTGTGAGCCGCGGGCGTCCCAGTGCTTCTTCAGCCCCAGAAACATGCTCCCCTCCAGGAGCATTGCTTTTCTTCACCTTCCACAGCTAATTTCTGAGCAAGGTGTTAGATTTTCCATGTCTGGCTTTGTTCCGCTTTCTCCCCCATTGATTTTTTCCAGCCCTTATTTCCCACTCTTTGCATCCCCTCTGGCTGGGTCTCTCTTGGGTGCCAAATAGTTAAGTGCTGAGCCCACGACAAGGGAGAGGTCCTAGCTGCCGTGATTGATGGCGTTTTTATCTGTGTTTCTACAGCCAGTGCAAATGGGTTTGTGAAACACTCTTTCCACTCAGGATGTACGCTGGTGTTTCCTTAAATCTGAATCTCACAGGACAAAGATCAAGCGCATCTGAAACAGGCTCTTTGGAGCAGGAATGCTGCTATATGAGAAACGTGTTACGCAGGCTGGGGGCTGTGTTACATGCCGTTCCCTGCTAGTTTGGAGCAGAGACATGGAATTGCTCATCGGCTACGTCACGGCATGCCATGGGGACGCCACCACGGTGCGAACGTTGGCAATGGGAAGTGGGCAAATCCTGCCATGAATATTTAAACGCCACGTAAATCCTCTTGTTTGCTCTTAAATGTTGATCCAGCTCCCCGGTGTAATTGGGTAGCCCATTATCTGCCTGTTTGTGCGGCGTGTGTGGGAATCTGATATTACAACCCTCTGTATAAATCTTTTATGGGAGAGCAAAATAAATTTACGAGTAAACGTGGGTTTTATTTGGAGTGGCGAGAGCTGTGTTGCTAATTTAGCTGTGGTCAGAACCCAAACGTGAGAAGTGCTCAATGTGTTGTGTGGGAGGAGGAGATTTTATTTAGCTACACGCTTCTTTCCGTGCCGTCTGCGCTTTCCGCTGCATGCTAACACTGGGGTTAGCCTGGGAACCCTGCAAAAACACAGCCTCTTCGTGCATCTCACCGAGTCTCTGCTTTGAGCTGTCCCAGTGCCCTTGATGAGGAGCGAGCTGAGCATTTGTGTGCATGGGTCTCCAGGTGTCTGCACTCTTCAGCTGTAGACAGATGACCCCATGGAGGCTGATGAGGCGACCTGGCTGATCTGGATAGCTGGGAGGAGCAGTCAGGCTGCTCGGAGGAGGATATTAAGAGCACAAGCATCTCAGCAACCCCGGTGATAGGGGCCGGATAAGCATTCGTGGCAGACAGATTAGTCATCGGTTCCTGATACGGGATAATCGCTGGCTTGTCTGCTCTTTATCTGCAAGGGGGAGCGAAGATAAGGACGGACTTGGGGGAGGGAAAGAAGAGACACAGAAAAGCTGAGATGCGCTGTTGTGCTGCCTTATGACAGCGGGGAGCAGGGCTGGGTCACGTGTGGAGCTGGTTCCCTCCTTCCCAGCATAGGGCTGTGGGCGAAAGCGGTTTCCTTTCTGCTGCTTCAGATCCTGTCCCAATTACGTTGTTCTGTCAACTATAAGTTATTCCGCAGAGGGAGCAGCAGCAGCATCCTCTCCCTCCAGCACGGTACGGGCAGCGCCTGGGGCTTGCTGGAACAGCTCTCAGGCAGCAATTACTAGCAGAAATTAAAGGAATTTTGTAAAGGACATTAAATACAAATAGCTGTATCTTTTTGGGTCAGGACCACTCAGCCTTTGCCGGAGGAGCAAAACCCCTCCGGTTGATGTCCTCTCGTTTGTAAGCCGAGAAAAGACAGTCGCCTCACTGAGCAGTCTGGAGCTGGCTTTCCGTGAGCTGCACTTCAGCTCTTGGCTCCACATCTCTCAGTCAGTGCTGGGGTGTGTACCCAAAGCAGCAGCAAGGAGTGGTGGAAGAAGAGATAGTGGGCTGCTCCCCAACTGGGGCCCACTGAAGTGTCCTTGTAGCACTTTGGGCTGGGCTCCTGGCCCCTACTGGAGCTGTATTTCTGCCTGCCCCTTGTGCTCATGAAGCTGAAGATGTTGCTCAGAGGTAGAAAAGGCCCTGGGAAAAATGGGAATTGAAAGGGGCAAGGAAGGCTCAGGAAGGATTGGTGTAGCTGTTTAAGATGCTTGTGGGCTTTTTGTGCTCTCCATGAGATGAGGTCTCTGCATCCTTCATCCAGGAGTACCTCTATGAAATTGCTTCCAAGAGATAGGAAAGGTTTACAGAATCAGCTTTAGGGATGCTGAAACAAATCCACAATGTGGAGCAGGATGAGAACCTCAGGCAATCCCAGGAGATGCAGAAGGCTCGGGGCTGTGCAGCTGCTGTGCCTCAGCATGGAGTATAGCAGTAGCAGAGGAATGGCCTTCACTGTTGTCCTCCCAGACATCACCCAGTGTGTCTTTCACTGGTGGTAAGACTGGGCCAGTATAGACCTTGCTTGGTGCTACCCTAGACTCATTAGGAGGGATGAGCAGGGTTGTAGGTGTTAACGCTACGCTCAAGATCCCTCTTAATGGTTGCTGCTGCTGCCACCACCACGGGAGGAGAGCCTGATGTTGGTGGTGGGAGGGTTGGTTTGCTCTCACTTGAGCTGATAAAAGAGATGGGCCATTTCTTGCTCTCCGCGATTGCTAGCTCTGCTGCTACAAACCTTGTCTCTTTTTCCTCTTTCCCTGTCCCCCAGGTGCTCCTGACCCTACTGCTGGGGCCAGCATTGACGATGAGAACTGCTGGCACCTGGATGAAGAGCAGGTCCGAGAACAGGTGAAGCTGTTCCTATCTCAGGGAGGGTACTACGGCTCGGGGAAACAGCTCAACTCCATGTTCGCCAAGGTGAGGAGGAGCCAGCCCTGCTCCCTTTCCTGCTGCGCTCTGCACAGCGCGTCACGTAGCAGGCAGCCCTCTGGCTGCCCTGGCACGGTGCCCATCACAGCTGGGAATCTCTGCTCCAGTGCCTTCTCTCCTGGCCGCTGAGGTGGCGGTTGTAATCCAGGCTCTGGGTTGGGCTTGGGCTGCCCCACTCTCCCTCCAGGCAGGTCCCTGCCTCCCGCACGGAGGTTCTTCATGAATCAAGGCTTTCCCCCCATCTCTTTGTTAACACAGCAGAGGGAAATCCACCATGGCCATGCAGCTAGAGTGGGGGAGTTGGCATCCAGGTGACCTCATCCAGGAGTTGGACTTGATGATCCTTATGGGTCCCTTCCAACTTGGGATATTCTATGACTGTCTTAGACACTCCAGGGGATCGTGGCTTGTCTCACAAAGAGCCTTCTCTCTGTCCTTTCCAGGTCCGGGAGATGCTGCGCATGAGGGACTCCAACGGGGCCAGGATGCTGACACTGATAACGGAGCAGTTCATGGCCGACCCTCGGCTCTCCCTCTGGAGGCAGCAGGGGACGGGCATAACAGAGAAGTGTCGGCAGCTCTGGGATGAGCTGGGTAAGGGCCACCAGGAACAGCAGCAGGATGAGCGGGGCTGCTGAGACTGCATGCCTTGTTCCATTGGATTTTGGAGCTCATCCAGAGCTAGTTTCCCAGCCAAATCCTGGTGGGACAGCTGGATCAAACTGCACATTACAGCACCTTACACAAACCAGCTCCTCTCCTGCAAAGGAGCCAGGGTTGATGTGTTTGCAGAGTGGCTTGTCCCATGTTTGCAGCATCTTGAAGCATGTGCTGTGGTAAGGCATGGAAATGGCAGTGCCTTGGTGCCAGAAAAGCCCCTTGTGTTTCTGTGCTTCAGAAAGTGGAGGTCTTGTCCTAGCTAAGAAATGGTTTCCAGAGTGAGTGGGAAGGATGGGCAATGCAGAGCCTGGCTTTAAGAGAAATACAACTCCAGATAATTCTAGCTAAGCACCTTAGACACCAGCTCAGCTGGCTGATGATGTAATATCATTAGAATAAAACATTTAGATGACGCGAGCCCGGAGGGGATGGTTGTGTGGTGGAGCTGACCCAACAGTCATGGGCTCTCCTGGATGTATGGGTGAATAGTTTGATTTGTGCCATGGATTCACCGTGGGTCTGAGCTGTTCTGCTGCCTGGTGGTCGGAGATGCTGTTCAGAGGGCTGGACCAGCTCATGGGCTGAGACCAAAGAGATGTTATAGAGCTAGAAGGATGAGGGTGGTCTGTGGTCTGGAGCCACACCTGTATGAGGAAGACCTTTGTGGGTTAATGTGCTTCGGTGTGCAGGAGAGGCTTGGGAAAGGTATACTACACATGTAAAATCAGGAATGGCTCGTGCAATTGCCAAGGAGGTGAGCACAGGGCAAGTGAAGGTGTTTTTATCAGACAGAAGGTGTTTCTTATCAGTTTGATAAAAATTGACTTCATGGCATGGTGAAGCTAATGTGATGGGAATCTCTGAGGCTGAAAGCTTGGAGGAAGATGAAAATTGTTTGGAAGAAAAAGAGAGAAAAGGGCTGTTGAGTATAGATGCCACTTCTCTTTCAAGAAGTTCTTGAGTCACAGATTGTGGGAGGGTGGACAGAGGAGTATCTCTCCAAATTTGCCCTGCTCTTATGGTTTTCCTTATATGCTTGTCCCTGCCGTGGGAAACGAGAAGCCAGGTAGGAGGTCTCAGTCGCTGGAGCAAAACCTTCTGGAGTTCATCAGTTGCCATGCTGTCAGAGCAGTAGCATGGTGAAGCCATAGTTTTTCTGATGTAGCTCAAGAATTCCCTCCCTAAATTCACACTGCCCTATATGGTCTTGTCTGCAAAATAGTTGATAACCGGCAGTCGGCTGCCAGGCTGCTTTGGCTTTCAAACTGTCCTTGGCACAGTCTGTCTGTGCGGTGGGCTGGGGTTGGAAGCCTTCTCACGGCAGCAGCGCAGGAATGGCACAGACAAAGGGCTGGGCAAGGAGGGATGCCTTGCTCCTGCCTGTGGTTCCCTGGATGGAAATAAACACATGAGCTCTGCAGAGCTGATCCTGGCCTGCCTGCCAGAAAGATATTTCCAGGATTTGGAATGGTTGGATACTCAAGAATCCTAGAGAGGTGGCCAAATCCACCACGCCAGAATTTCCACATGGAGGAAAGCAAATACATCTGTGAAACGTGGTTGTATGGGTCTAGGCAGGCCTGGATGCAGCAGTTTGCCCAGAACTGCAGATGATTGAGATGGTGTCGGCACGGTGCTCAGGGACAAGTGATCAACTCCATGTCAGGGATGCCAAAGCTGCACCAGCACTGCTAAGCATTATCAAATGGAGAGGGCAGGAGGGGAGATAACCTATGCCAGATGCTGCATCCAGCCCCAGACATTATTTTGGGCAAGCATTTAATAACAAATCATCGATTTTAACAAAGACTGCATCACCAACTTGTGTGGGATTGGAAGATCAGCCCTAAAGAAGATTGTGGATTTATACTGGGTAAAATGTAAAGGATTTTGCAGGATTTCAGAGTTTTAAAAAAAGAAATAAAAGGCATCGTTTGCATGTGCGTGTGCTGCCAACTGAGCATCTATTGCCCCGTCTGCTGGGGAGCCAAGGGAAAGACCCGCTGGATAGGGAGCTGTGCGGCGTGGGAGTATTTGCCCTGGCGCATTACTACTTACGATTAAAGCCTAATTACAAAAAATAGACGAAAAACCAGCTGAAGTGCAGCCTGACCTTAATCTGCCTGGAGACGGGTTTATTTATCTCAGCCACTTGTTTACAGTGGGGAATTTCAGGAGATTAGGCCAGAGAGCGACCCTGTGGGAAACGGGAGAATTTCTTTGATGGTTTGGAAACTTCAGTGCAGGATCCGAGTGCCTGCCCTCCCTGGGGCCGGCACCAGGGACGCTGGGGTGGGAAGGCTCCTGTGACCCCCCCTTTCCACCCAGCCCTGCAATCAAACAGCATTTTTGTTCAGAGGCTTAGCTTAATCGTGATCTGCCTTTTTGTTCCCCACTTAACCTTCTGCTGTCGGAAAGTTCAGATGAAGGTTTCTGCAGCATGTGAGCAGACACGAAGTCTGACCCAGCTCAGCGTATCAGCTCGGGACAGGAGTCAGTCATGCTGTCACTTGGCCAAAGGGCTCCAAAAACCCAACTTTTCCATTTCCCAGACTGCTACCTCAGTGCTTCTCCCCTGAGACAGATGTGAGTCCCTCTCCCCAGCTTGTCCCCACCCCATCTTCCCTTCTGTAGGAGAGCCTGGGGGCATGCTATTTTGGCAGCTGAAAGATACCTTGGAGGGTTCCCAAACATAGCCTGTGAAGACATGAGGATCCCTATAGGATCGCGTCCTAGTGGAGCAACAGGAGCCAAAACTCAGCAGGCGCATCGTGTTCTTGGCTGCGGCAGAGCAGGGTCACCAAGCCCCGTCACCAAACCTCGCTGCCTCCCCAGGCTGAGAAACAAGCTGAGAGACAACTGTGCAAGATGTTGTACCACTGCTCATGTATCCCAGAGTTCTGCGTGGCCCAGAGCACAGAACAGGGCATTGCTACAGCCAAAGCCTGGTGGTGCTGTGGTGGATCTACCAGTGGGCACCTCTATTTGTTCCAAGGAGAGCTCTGGCTGCCAGGCATCACACCGAGCTCTGGGTTCCTCTGCTGTGGTCTGGGGGCTGCTGGGGATTAAAAAAAAAAAAAAAGGAGAAGAGAAGAGAAAAAAAAGAGAGAGAAAGGAAGAAAATACACCAAATCTCCTTTATAAATAGTTGAATGCAAATGGCCCGAAGAACAATGGCAGATGAAATAGCATTCTGAGCGGGCTTTAAAGCGCTGGGAACGTGGGTAGGATCAAAATCAGGTTAGTCTTTGGAGATACAGACTCTGCAGCTTGCCAGGATGTTTTTAAGCACGCTTTGATGTGTAGTTCAAACAGTAGATTTGTCCTGGCAGACAGAAGCACTCACAAATTCATACACAGCCGGTCTCCTCTTCCCTCCTCCCCACTGTCCCCCATCTCATGAGATTATAATTTAGCTTCATTACAGAGGAGTTTTACTTTTATTTGAAAGCTGTCTAAATCCCCCTCCTGGGTCTGTGCATTGTGCTGCTGTGAGTTTATGGATGCCGAGGAAACATTGCAGGCGGTGGGAAGGCAGCGGCTGGGCAGTGCTGGGGAGCACAGCACATCCCTCACCTCTCGGCTTTGTTTAGGGGCACTGTGGGTGTGCGTCGTGCTGAACCCTCACTGCAAGCTGGAAGAGAAATCCTCCTGGCTTCGGCAGCTGCGCAAGTGGGGCGAGATGGACGTGTGTCCCCTCGAAGATGGCAATTATGGCAACGAGCTTCCCAACATCACCAATGCGCTCACGCAGAGCTCCAGCCACAGCCAAGGTGAGTTCGGGAATCCGCCAAAAAAATGCATTTCTGTAAGGGAGAGATTCTGTGGTTTGAGGGGATTGGGGTTGTGTTTTCAGAAGTTTGCTTCTCGCAGGGTTCTGGGTGGTGCTGCTTGGAGGAGGACAGCTCGTGCTTGGTGCTGTGCTCATACAGACCCAACTCGGCATGCTGCTGGGTGCTGGCACATGGGCTGAGCAGGCACTGAGTGCTGGCTCAGGGCTGCTCCCACTGACGTCAATGGGAATCTCACCCTGGGAGCAGTTGGACTGTGATGAATGCTTTGAAAAATCCCCCCTTCACCCCCCAGAAAAAATCCCAGCACAGTGCAGGGCTCTGGGGAGCTACGGGGCCATCAGCTGGACTGTCCATTGTGAGGCTGGTTTGGGGACTCACACGTGGCTCCTTGTTCTGCTTCCTGTGATGGTGTCAGCCCTGAGCAGACTGGCACCCTCGGTTTTCCTGGTCACTGACACTGCTTGGATTGTTGCAGAGCTGAACTCTGAAGCCCGTGCTAAAAGGTGGAAGTGGTACTGAGGGACATGGTTAGTGGGCATGGTGGCAATGGGCTGGCAGTTGGGCTAGGTGATCTTAGTGGTCTTTTCCAACCCTAATGGACTCCGTGATTCTATGAAAGCGAGGAGCGAGGTGGAGCAGAACCCCTTCCTTTGGCCCAAGATAGACATTAATTGAAACTCAGTGCTCTCGCAGTGCCTCCATCTGCTGCATGAGAATTGGCTGTGGGTTTGTTACACATAGCCATGGAGCAAACTGCACTGTGCTGCTGTTCCTGGCCGCATGCCGGGCATCCCATGTGCACATCACAGGCTGGGAGCAGCTCGCCTTACAGCTGGCCTCGCTCCAGCTCTGCATAGCCAGGACTGCCCAGTGCTCCCAGCCCCGCTGCTCTTTGGGGCAGGTCACGTTCTGGGATGTGCGCATGGTGTTTCCGAAGTGCCTGGGATGAAAACAGAGCTGGGATGTATCCTAGGGCTGGTGGTTACGGGTGTGCAAATAGCACAGTGAATTGCTGCCAGCCTCCTTTATTACTGTCGGGCAACGGCTGATTGCCGAAATCCTTCCTGTCCAACTCAACCTGGCGGAGGGTCGGTGCTGTACGCACGAACACCTGTTTAATTTCTATCCACCTCGGGGTGCCTGCAGCATTCAGGCTAATTGCTTGTTGCCATCACTTCCAGAGCGTGTTTACCCAACCTCCTGGCTCAGCACTGAGCGGAGCCCTTTGTTTTCCCCTCCCCGACGCGTCTATCTGCAGGACCTCGCGTTCCGCGTTGCGCTGCGATTGAGGCTCCCTGTTTTGCAACGCACGGCTGCTTTTTGCCCTCCTGTTCCAGCGTGGCTGGGTGATAGCAGGAGGGCTGCAGACAGCCCAACAAAGCACCCGGCTGCTCTGTCTGGATGGGGTGAAAACCTCCTCCTGCCCTGCAGCTCCCAGACGGGAAGCGAGCGCTACCTGCTCCCGCTGTCTGTGAGAAACAATAGCCCAACAGGAGAACAATAGCCCAGCAGAAATGTCAGCTAGAAGAGCCAGACCATGCAATTGCTAGATACAGCAGAGAGCAATAAGCTGCAGCTGGATTTGTGGCAAGCCTCAGCCCTGTTGTATGGGCAAACCTCTGTGTGGAGAGGGGTCACATGCGTGGGCATAAGTCTAGCAAGCAGGCTGTTCTGTTTTTTTTCTGCCATTAATACACAGCACGCCTCATTAATGCATTAATACGTAACGAGCTTTATTGTTTTGGGCTGCATACAAGCATTCAATAGCTTTGAAAATGACATTTTGGTTGCAGAGCAGCTGTGTGAAGGAGTACAACCATTGCTGCAGGGAAGCAGTGGGGTTCAAGACAATGGATGCCCTCTCCTTCCTTCCCAGTCCTCTTGCACATGCTGTGGTGTTTAACGGGGGAGGTGATGGTCACCCCAATTTGCCCTGATGCCAGTGACATGCTCAGGGCTTCCTTTCAAGCCTGTCCAGGTGCAAGGTGACCCTGGGGCAGAACAGGGGGACGTGGTTTGGTGGGCATGGTGCTGATGGGTTGGTGATTGAATTGATGACCTTGGAGGTTTTTTCCAACCTCAGTGATTCTGTAAGGTGCAGGAGGGTCCCACAGCTACCCTAAGGCTCTGACGGTTTTTCTCTTTGCAGACTCACTGGCCAGGCCCAGGCGAACCGTGTTCACCCGTGCCATTGAGGGCTGCGATCTTCACTGGCAGGACAGCCACCTGCAGCGCATCATCAGCAGTGACTTCTACGTGTCCCCTGCCTACCAGCGGGAAGGCGAGAGTCTGCTCTTCAACTCCCAGGGGCAGCCACTGTGGCTCGGTAAGTGTTCAAGCAGCAGCTCCTGTGTGGCCTGGGTTGGTTTGCTCATGGAGAAGGACCACCTGAAGCATCAGCGGAGTTTTGCTACCCTGCATCCTTGCAAGGTTCAGTGTTGTAAATTGAAAATATCTCGACAACCTAAACGTTAAAACCTCAGTAACTAAGTGTCCCAGGATGAGAGCAGGTGAGACAGGAGGTTTAGGGGTTCCTTGTAACTGTCACTACTCAGACTGACCCCAGAAAAGGTGTGAGCCCTCGCATTTCTGGGAGTGTAGATGCCTCATCCACACAGCAGAGGAGAAGAATGTACAGATATTGAACGGCCAGAGCCCACCACTGCTCTGTCCTTTGCTGGCATAGGTAGAGCAAAAGAGGACATTTCTACTCTGGGATGGATTTCCCATAGCAGCTGTAGGTGGTGGCATGGGGCTGGTGCTTCCGTGGACTGGATCTAGAATAGATGTGATGAACACATCTCCATTTCTGTGGCACAGACTCTGGTGAGCCATTAGGCACAGCTGGCTGATACAGTCACCTTGATTTTGGCTTTTGCTTCCTTGGCGCCCCTTCAGGGAACTTGTGCTGGGACAGGAGGGAGGTTTGTCAGCAGCTTGCATGATGAATTCAGTGAGAAGCTGAATGTTTCATCCATTTAGCTAACAAAAGGAGTGAACAACAAGAAGCTCTCTCAGAGATGTGTTTGTTCTTAAAGCTCTTCCTCATGTTCCTTGCTAGTGACCTCTGGGATGTGGAAACCTCATTTGTGGAGGTGGCTGTCTGCATTTCCAAAGCTCTCTGATCTTTTCCAGGAATAGAAATGATCCTTCTGCCATAACTTTAGATCTTCTGTGCTTGCCTTTTTTTTTTTTTTCTTCTTCTTTCCCCTTGGTAGGACATTCTGCAAGAAAATGGGATTTTTGCTGCTTGTTATGCAGCATGTCATGTCATCTGCTTCTGCTAATTTCTCACTCAGTCATAATCCTCTCCACAGTTGCTTGTGATTTCAGGTGAGCAATGAGCAGCAGGAGCAGATGAATTTCTAAGCAACTTTGAGTCTTGGGGGTTTCACGCAACTGTTCCTAATAATAAAACACCAGGTAGGAGGGCTGTGGAAGAGATGAGGTCTCTGTGGAGCTCACTCCATGCAGCAGTCACAGAAGCAGTTCAGAATGTCATCCCAAATCTGTCAGTGTCCCCAGCACAGAACTGAATGCACTCCGCCACTGCTTCCCCTAGATACGGTTTGTGGGGTGTCGGGCTTTGGGGCTGCTGCAGGCTGGATGTGGGGAGAAGTCCCATGAGTATTCCTGGTAGGCATCCCAGCCAGGTGCAGTGGGAGAGTGAGGACATACAGGCTTGCAGCTGGGGTGTGGGGCAAGTGAGTAGAAGAAGATGCCCTGAAGCCTGGTGCCGTCAGCTTTTCTTCCCCATCATCCCCTGGATTTCTGCTCTCCCTTGGCTCAGCCCACCCTGTGTCTGCCCTTGCCTTGTAGAACACGTCCCGACAGCCTGCGCTCGGGTGGACGCCCTGCGCTCCCATGGCTATCCCCGGGAAGCTCTGCGCTTAACCGTTGCCATCATCAACACCCTGCGGCTGCAGCAGCAGAGGCAGCTGGAAATTTACAAGCATCAGAAGAAAGGTAGGAGCAGAGGGGGCTGGAGAAAGGGCCCGCAGGGGCTGGCTGGGGTGTCCCAGGTGGTGGGGGAAGGCTCTCAGAGCTCAGAGGTGGGGCAGCACTGTATGGGACTGTGTGCACCCAAAAGGACAGACTGGCCCAATTGCTTGAGCCGAAGTGCCACTGTACCCATACATGAAGGACGCAGAGATGCCCAGGGACACAAGCTGTTCCTGCTGTCTGGTTGCGTGCATGGATCGCACGGGTGATAGCAGGTGATGCTGCTTGCCCGCAGCGCTGCAGTAGCTGGCTGCTTGTGCTACCTCCACACTGCATTTGCATTTGCTGAGTAACGTGGACCAGGAGACCAGACCAGTGTCGCTTATTTTGCATTTGCTGTTGGCAGAGAGTTGGGGCTGGTTGCTGCAGTGCTGATAGTGGTTGGTAGCTCCTCTGGGCCTTGCTATCTCAGCCAGTTTGAGAGCGTGCCTTCCAAATCATTCAGCAACTGCTTTATGGACACTCCAGTGTGCTCTTGGGGACTGAGGTTGAGCCGCTGCATCTCCTCCATCCTGTTGGGGCACAGGCACCTTTTTGTAGTGGGTTCCTGCTCCTCCTGTTGTCTGAGCGCCCTTGTGGTGTTCTGAACTGCTCATAGCCCTTGGAAATTTCCCATGGCTTCTGGAGTACCTGTGTCCCTAGCCCATGGGGTAAGAAAAAGCCTCTGGAGACCTCTCTGGGTGGAGAATCCATCATAAAGTCCTCACTATTAAGTTTGTTGTTTTTTTTTTCCCTCTTCTTTTTCAGAGCTACTGCAGCGAGGTGCAACAACCATCACCAACCTGGAGGGCTGGGTAGGCCACCCTCTGAACCCTATTGGCTGCCTCTTTCTTACACTGACTGAAGCTTGTAGATTAGAAGAGGAAAATTGCCTTGAAATCTCAGGTAATGAGTGCTCCCTCACTCTCTGCCAGGCAGCTCCAGCTAGTCCTGGGTGCAGTGCATGGCCTCAGAGCTCCTGAGCCCCACACTTCCTGTCCCCAGCCCTGGGGTTTGCAGCAGAGCAGGGCAGCTGGTTGGCAGAGCTGGGCCAAGATATGCCCTTCTGTTATCAGCTGTGTGTCCTCTTGCATGTGTCTCAGGGCTCCTGTGTCTCACAGTTGAGAGCAAGGAGAAGGGTGAAACCTCACATCTCCATCATCTTTGGGTAACCATGGGCAGGCAGCAAAGGAAGTGTTGGGTCTTGCTTCTGAATTGAAAAGGTTTTTTTCTCAGCCCTGGTTCTCTCACCTAGAGACGCTCCTCTAACGCTTCTGTACTCTCCCCTTCTTCCAGACACCGGGGACACCAAACCCCCTGTTTACCAACATGTGCCCGTCACAACCGGCAGCCAAGACAGCGGCGAGTCCTACCTGTCCCTGGCCTTGGAGGTGGCCCTGATGGGGATGGGCCAGCAGAGAGTGATGCCTGAAGGCCTCTATGCCCAGGACAAGGTGTGCCGCAATGAGGAGCAGATCATAGCCCGTCTGCAGGACCTGGAGCTGGACCCAGTGCTGGTGCAGACCCTGAGGAAGCAGTGCATCCTGCTGTTGGAAGGTGAGGGCTTCTCTTTGGGGTAGTGAAGACAGCTTTGGGGTAGCCAGATACTAATGCTAGTGATGCATTTGTGATAATGATGGCCAATGGGCTTTGCTTCTAGGTGGCCCCTTCAGTGGCCTGGGAGAGGTGATCCACCGTGAGAGTGTCCCTATGCACACCTTTGCCAAATACCTGTTCTCTGCCCTGCTGCCCCATGATGCTGACCTGGCGTACAAGCTGGCTTTGAGGGCCATGAGGTTGGTGCATGACCTGTTCTGATTTTTGTTGTGGGGAAAACAGACATCTGATGCTCCCTTTATCCATGAGGACACTTCCTTTCTGTAAGCCCTGGGATTGATGATGCTCAGGCTAGGAAATGGAAGTGGAAGTGGAAGGGCTGAAGTGGTTCTGCCACTGCAGCAAGTGAAGCTGGACTCCTGCTCTTTCCCTTGACTTCCTGAGATTTTCAGGCTTTGGAATATCACCACTCAGGCAGGTAACCAAAAACTACTGCAGAGGCCCTGGGGAAATGTACTGCTGCTTCTGATCATAACTGGGCATCTTAAGGAGAACCAGATGATGCAGACAGGCTTGCTGTTGGGTGCTTTGACATGAAAGGAGCACAGAGGGAAGAGGGCTTTCTCTTTTTTTTCTTGCCTTTTTTTTTTTTTCCCTAATGCTTGTGTTTTTCCTTCCAAGTTTATAAATCACTTCATCACATCTCCTCCTTTCAAGTAGATCTGAGATTGATCCCCATGCCTATGTGGCGTGCACGCAGCCCAGCAGCCCCTGCACATGCATGGCAGCAGGAGGCTTTCCGAGGCACTGCAGGCTACAGCTCGCTCCCCATCACCACGTCCTGGGACTGATCTGGCATTGTCTTCTCTGTCCTTCAGGTTGCCAGTGCTGGAAACCACAGCACCGTCTGGTGATGTGACTCACCCCCACCACCTGGTGTCGGTGGTCCCCAGCAGGTACCCGCGCTGGTTCACCCTGGGACACCTGGAGTCACAGCAGTGTGAGCTGGCATCCACCATGCTCACAGCGGCCAAAGGTTGGTGTGAGACCAGGGGTGATGGACAGGTAGCTGCCCAAAGGCTGGGGAGGGATTTGGTGGGGATCAATATTGCAGGAGTGATGGGGAGGGAATCTAAGAGTGCTGGAGCACTCAGTGTGGGGAGCATCCAGCAGCCCCTCCAGAAGTGGGAAGCCCTTTTGAATCCTCTAGGATGTGAGTGATGAGATGTTGTGCAGAAAGGATTTTAATGGAGACAAGTTTCCCTTTGCTCAAGTACTGACAGATAGCAGCATAGAGCCTCCTAGCCCCATCCCTGGAAGTGCCCAGGGCCAGATTGGATGGGACTTGGGCAGCCTGAACTGGTGGGGGACAACCAGCCCATGGCAGGGGTTGGAATAGATGGGCTTTAAGGTCTCTTTGAACCTAACCCATTGTATGACTGTCTCCATCCTGTCCTCCTCCACCTCTCTGCTTGTCCGGGGCTGATAGCGTCATGCCTCTCCTTGCAGGTGCCTGGGTGGAAGTGGCTTATCCTTAGTTTCCCAGCCCTTTGTGGGGATGGGAGCTTTATGCTGGGGCTGTAGAGCTGGTGGATTACATCTGTTTCTTCCACTGTGTCTTTCCCTGGGTGTTCCCCCGCCACAGCATGTCCCAATGCGATCCTGTGTCCTCACAGCGTTTCTCACCCACGCCCCCGCTAGCCATTTTTGGGAGATTTGGATGCTGGTGGTGGTGCAAGCGGCTGCTGTGGGTGGCAGGCGATATATTTAGCTATTAGTCATCTGAGATGTCTGTGTGTACCCAGGTGCAGCTCTAGGGTTTTCACATTGCTGTGTGTTTTTTTTCAGTTTTCTTTGCATGAGGTTCATCTGCTCTGTTGGTGATTATAGGAGTAGAAACACAAATCTGGAACAAGACAGGGTGCTGGGGCATGTCAGCATCTCTGGTCTGTGCTCACACCAGAGGCCCCTCTCCCCACCCTGTGTCCAGAAGGGGCTGATGTCCCCCACAAGGCTGAGCTGGGGGTTCAGGTTTGGGGTCAAGTCAGGAACCTGTGCGGGGGTAAAGTGGTTTCCAGGGAAGCATCATGATGCTATGGCCAGTGAAGGCATGGATAGACAGCACATCCTGGGTGATACAGTAAAGCTGGATGTTACTGGGGGTAAGCTGAGTCATCTGACCATCCTTGCCTGCATCCAGGAGACATGCTACGTCTGCGCACGGTGCTGGAAGCCATCCAGAAGAACATCCACTCCTCCTCCTTGATCTTCAAGCTGGCCCAGGACGCGTTCAAGATTGCCACACCAGCCGACAGCAACTCAGACACAACACTCCTCAATGTTGCACTGGAGCTGGGGCTCCAGGTATAGGATAGCATGGGGGATGCTGGTGGCCCTTCTGCCCTACTAACTCTGATGACGGTCTTCTACTGAGCACATGGTCGTCCATGGCACGCAGGGGTCTCATGGAAAGGGGTACATTCATCATTGCATGACCTAGAGAGACAGAGCTGAGCCTCTGCTGAGGGTTGGGGGAAGTTTTGGGTGAGGCAGCACCTGAAAGCCTCACGGGGAGTCGATAATGAGCAGGGTCATGGAGAATTTGGGGGAGCACTGCGGTGTTGGGTGGCCCTCAGTGGATCCCCATAGAGTAGAGGGTCACCCTGTGTTTGCCTTGCAGGTGATGCGCATGACCCTGTCCACCCTCAACTGGCGGCGGCGGGAGATGGTGAGGTGGTTGGTGACATGCGCTACGGAAGTGGGTGAGTGTCTGGCCCACGTGTGGTGGAAGAAGAATGGGCACAGGGATCCCTGAAGCCACTTAATGGCCCTGGGCTTGAGTTTCTGAGCTCTCCTGACCCCTGTGTCTTTTGCAGGAGTGAGAGCTCTGGTGAGCATCCTGCAGAGCTGGTACTCACTGTTCACACCCACGGAAGCCACCAGCATCGTGGCAGCCACAGTGATGTCCCACAACACCATCCTGCGCCTGAGCCTGGACTACCCGCAGCGGGAGGAGCTGGCCAGCTGCGCCCGCACCCTGGCCCTGCAGTGTGCCATGAAGGACCCGCAGAACTGCGCCCTGTCCGCCCTCACCCTCTGCGAGAAGGACCACATTGCCTTCGAGACCGCCTACCAGATCGTCATCGACGCCGCCTCCACCGGCATGACCTACACCCAGCTCTTCACCATCGCCCGCTACATGGAGCACCGGGGCTACCCGCTGCGGGCCTTCAAGCTGGCTTCACTGGCCATGACGCACCTCAACCTGGCCTACAACCAGGACACGCACCCGGCCATCAACGACGTGCTCTGGGCCTGCGCCTTGAGCCACTCCCTGGGCAAAAACGAGCTGGCGGCCATCATCCCACTGGTGGTGAAGAGCGTGCACTGTGCCACGGTGCTGTCGGACATCCTCCGCCGCTGCACCATGACGGCCCCAGGGCTGGCCGGCATCCCCGGCCGCAGGAACTCGGGGAAGCTGATGTCCACCGACAAAGCACCCCTGCGGCAGCTGCTGGACGCCACGATAAGCGCCTACATCAACACCACCCACTCGCGGCTCACCCACATCAGCCCGCGGCACTACGGGGAGTTCATCGAGTTCCTCAGCAAGGCCAGGGAGACCTTCCTCCTGGCGCAGGACGGGCACATACAGTTCGCCCAGTTCATTGACAATCTCAAACAAATCTACAAAGGCAAGAAAAAACTGATGCTGCTGGTGCGGGAGCGGTTTGGGTGAGCCAGTGGTTTGGGCAGGGTCCGGCCGCAGCACGGGGACTCGGGAGAGAAGAAGGAAGGAGAGCGGAGAAGACCTTCCCCCCCCATCGGCAGAGGCTGCTCCGTTCCGTTCTTCTGTTTCTTTTTTATTTTATTTTATTTTATTTTTTTAATGTTATTTTCTTTCTCGGATTTAACCATTTCACACGCTGAGAGGATCCAGAGATTCTTTGGGCACAAACCAAAAGGCAACCACGGGAAAAAGGATGGTTTGCTCAGCCCCTGCCCTCCCTTGCCAATACCAAAAGCTAACCTGGAAATCTAATACCTCTTTCCTGAAGGAAGCGGTCGCTGGAGGGATCGGAAGGTTGCAAAGTGAAAAATCTTTATAATTATGTTGGGGGAAAAAAAAAATAAAAAAAAAAAGGAAGAGGAAAAAAAAAAAAGAAAGGAAGAAAAGAAAGAAAGAGGGAAAGAAAATGAAAGAGAAGGATGAAAGAGACAAAGAGCAAAGGAACCTGCAACACTAGAACCTCATGCGTCACCAAAAGCGATGGCTTTGCAGAGCGCTTCTCCCGCCCGCCCGAGACATGCAAACTCCTCTATTTGTGAAGATACTTCAATAAAAACAAGTTAAAGTAACTGTTCTCAGGGATTGCTTACTAAAAGTAACACAGAAAAAGAAAAAAAAAAAAAAAAAAAAGCATTTATGATACTGTAAATACTATAGTATATGTGTCAATTATTAAATTGTAAAGTTATAATTATTTATAATTCTGTCTTTTATTTGGGGGATACTTGAAATTGTCGTGGGCTGGGGGGATTATTTTTATTATTGCTATTATTATTATTATTATTATTATTATAACTATTATTTAAAAACAAACAAACAAAAACCACCACAACCACAGACAAAAAGAGGAGGAGGCACGCGAACATTCTCAGGTTTCCACGGCATCGTCGGCAGCGAGAAGGGTGTGGGGGGAGGCGGATGTCCGCACTCAGCTGGGAGCACCAGGACGGACGGATGGACGGACAGATAGAGGGAGGAGCAGCAGCCTAGCGCTTGAGGACAGCGAAGAAAAGGATGAAGGACTCTGCTGGGATGTACACAGACTCCGGGCTCCCGAGTGGCAGAGGACGGCGCGGGAGCGACGCGGGCACCCGTTGGACATCACCCAGCTCTCCACCTGTGCCCCACGGGCGCCCATGTGTGAGTGCGAGGTGTGTGGGTGCGTGCATGCCTTCATCCTGGGGGGGAATGGGGCTGCCTGGGGGCGGCTGGACTCTCCGATCCCATCCCACTGGGAAGGCAGGGATGGATGCTCGCCCTGAGCCCGCAGTGGAGCCTTCGGCCCCTGGCCGGCAGCTCTGAGGTTTTGCTTCATTATTTTTCCGACGGGTTGGGAGGGCTGGGAGGGCCGGGGCCAGTCTGGACAGTGACTTGTAGTTAGGAACATGGGCTAGTTATCTGCTGTCTGGTTTGACTTTAATTTTTGGAAAGTGACTTTTGTCTGCGCTCCGGCCAGGAAACCAATTGTACTCAGTATCTGTCGCCACCGAAATAGCATTCTTCAACCAGTCTGTTTTTCTTCTTTTTTTTTGTTTTGTTTTGTTTTGTTTGTGTGCGTGTGTGTATGTGTGTGTGCGACCTCTTCATCTGATGTTTAATAATAAAAGGGATGAACATTATCATGTGTGTGTACCATGTTTCTCTGAAGCCAGAGGGATCTCCAGACAGCCTCGTGTTGTGTGCAATGCAAGCATGGCTCACCCCGGTGCGTGCAGCATCTCAGCCCCCCCTGGTACCCAGCACCCCAAGAAGGGGCACAGAGAATCTTGCCCAATCCAGGATGTGATTCCTCACTGTGCTCAGCCCCCTCTACAGCTGCCCTGGAGCGCAGTGAGTGTGCTGTGGTGTGGGATGTGTTGTTGTATCCCCAAGCTCGGGGTACTGACAACAGCCAGCATTGCTTTTTGCAGGGGGTGCTGAGCCCCAGGCTCAACTGCTTGTGGGGATCAGAGATGAGATATGTGGCTGGGGGGATGGGCCCAGAAAGGCTGTAGGGCAGTGATGGCTCTGCTAACACTATGCTATCTACTGCTATTGCAGCCAGCATGGCAGCATCTGTTGGTGTTGGTGCCTGGAGGAGCTGGCTGTCTCCAGGTGAGTCCTGCCAGGTGGACCATCAACTCCATAACAACCTGGATCAGGGTCACGCTGCCCATTTCCACCTGAGCTGTGACACTGGTTGTTGAGGGCTTTGGCAATGCTCATGCTGAGCCAGGGTGGCAGTGGGGTGTAAGCCCCGAGCTCCCCATGAAAGTGCCAGCTTTAGGCACCCCTTCTCCCCTGGCAGGGCCGAGTGCATCCCTAGTGACAGGAGATGGCAATTGCAATCTGAGCGCATCCCCTCTTGCAGGTACATAGCATAACAATGCATAGACAGCAAAGGAACAGCGACCCTGCTTCCCCATCAGTGTTCCCTCACCCGCAGGATGGGGATCAGGGTCTCCTTGACCTCACATGCTAATCTTTTCCAAGGCTGAGTCCCTACCGCTAGCTAGAGCCACACAGGTGCTGTGGAGAAGGTGCTAGTTTAATGCTGCATCACAACCTGGAGCAAGCCACCCTGTGACAAAAACACATTCAGGGTAGTTGTGCCCAACCTGCAGTCCTGTCCCCAGGCTCAGCCATGTTTATTGATGTGTCGGGAATGAGCATGCACAGCCTCCACAAAGGCACCCACGTGCTCGGGGTTCATGTCTGGGTAGAGGCCATGACCCAGATTGGCAATGTAGCGTTGGGTTCCAAAGCTCTCCAGCATTTTCTTCACCAGCTCGCCAATCTTCTCCTGTAGATGTCACAAGAAACCGTGTATCAGCCTCAGCAGGTTGATACACCTGTCCCAACCAGTCCTGCCACCATCAGCCTGGGACATGAGCCAAGGTCACAAGAGGGGAAAGGGAGGCAGAAGGCCCATGGCTCACCTTGGGTGCATAGAGAGCACAGGGATCCAGGTTTCCTTGCAGGGTGACACCTTTCCCTACCTGTGCACTGGAGCAGGGAGGAAGCAGGTGAGTTGCTGTGTGTGATGCAGAGATCAGGGGAGGCTGCAGGACCCCTAGTGCAGCTCCTGGCTGCTGTGAGCTTCACACAGCACTGGAGCCTGGCATCCCCTCCTCTGCTCCAGAAAATTCCAGGCCTGCAATGCAGCAGGGCAGCCAAAGGGAGGGTCAGGGTAAGAGTGCTGTGCCAGACTCTTACCGAGCTTCCTGGGGCTGGATGGTCCAGTCAAGACCAACAACCTCGTAGCCAGCTTGTGCCAAATCACGCAGTGCATAGTGTGCATCCTTTGCAAAGACAATCTGGGGAAGGAGGAAATGGGCAGTAACTCCAGGGGATGGAGTGCCAGATGCCAGGGACAATGAGAGATACAGGTACGGACACCATCACACTGCTACCCTGGTAGCAGCCCTTTGTTCCCTCTCCCAGCCTCCCCCTCAGCCATAATCCTCCGTGTACTCCCAGGAAACAGGGACATCCCAGGCAGCTTGGACTTACCATGGGCACCAGTGGCAGTGCCTCTGCTTTCAGCTTGCTCTTAACGTCCTGGGCGATGTCTCGGATGTATGGCAGGGCAAACTCCTGAAATTGTTCTGGGCCTAAATGCCCTGCGTGGGACTCAAACAGTTGGAGCGCCTGTTGGATAAAAAGGGCCGGGTGAGCTGCAGGTATCATGCAGTGCCTCAGTCCCTCATCCCACAAGCTGGACCCCTCTGCTTCTTGTCCCCGGTCCCTGCCCTCCTGCTAGGACCTGTCCCCATGCCCCAGGACACACCTGCGCTCCAGCAGCCACCTGCCCCACGAGGTAGTCAGTGACAACATCAGTCAGCAGTCGTAGCAGTCGGTGGCTTGCTTCAGGGTGACGGTACAGCCAGCTTTTGGCTTTTGCCATTGTAGTGGAGCCACCCCCTTCAACCATGTAGGACATAAGCGTCCACTGCAGGAAGGAGAGAAGTAGGGTGAGATGGAAAATATGTGAGGGGTTGGTTGCGGGATCGTTGCTGAAGACAGACTTGTGTGCAGGAACAGCAGCCCTACAGGTTCCCTGCCTATATAGGATGGGTACAGGCTGGTCCCTGCAGCTCTAGAGGTGCTAAGACCAGCATTACCCCAGAGGGAAGAGCAGAAAAGCCCACTCTGCAGACCCATAGCACTTACAGGTGCCCCAGAGAAGCCGATGAGGGGCACCTTGCCCTCCAGGCTGTGCCGTGTCAGTGTAATAGCCTGGAAGACATAACCCAGTTCTGCAGTCACATCCACTTTCTGACGTAGTTTCAGCAGATCCTCCACCTCCTTCAGGGGCTCTGGAAACGTGGGTCCTTTGCCGGGGACCATGACAACCTCCATGCCCAGTGCCTGGGGACAGGGAAGAATGGAAGAGGCAGGAATGTGGCAGTTCTGGATCTATCCCCATACCCAATCATTGCTCCCCACCACTGACTGTGACTCACCTGGGGCACCACCAAGATGTCAGAGAAAATGATAGCAGCATCCAGGGGGAATCGTCTGAGTGGCTGTGGATAGCAGAGAGAAAAATGTAGAGTGGGTGAAGGTTTGGGTCCCTCTCCCGATGAGGGCTGGGACACACACGTGGGGTGCAGTGGGATCTCCAGGGTGGGGCCGGGCCCTGTCTGATGCTGGGGTGTCACTCCATGGATGAACTCGGGGACCCTGAGCCAGGCTTTGCCTGACTCACTTGAGGGTAAAGTTTCTTCCCACCTCTATTCCAAGAGAGGAAATGGGACACAGCCCCCACCAAGGACAATCACCTGCAGCGTCAGCTCACAGCACAACTTGGGACTCCGGCAAGTGTCAAAGAAATCCTGAGCAGCCCGGGTCTCCCGAAACTCTGCAAGGAACCAGCCGTGGTGACGAGGGGTGTGCCGGCTTCCACTGCCCCCAGCCCCCAGCGCCGTACACCACCCCCGGCTCACCAGGCAGGTAGCGTCCCGCCTGCCGCATGCACCACACCGGGGTGTGCTCCGTCTCCTCGCCGCGCGCCGCACGCAGGAACGTGTCATTCTTCAGCTTGGGGAAGCCCTTGGGGCTGCAGGAGGGACAGCAGCCAGGGCTCATCGTCACGAAGGGCACCCCAGCAGCTCCCTGGGGCAGGGCCGCCCCCGTCACCGCCCGGGGCCTCTTCCGGGGCAGCACGGCCCCGCGTGGGGACGGGCGATGCCCGGCCCGGGGCTCTGCGAGATTACGTTATCGCTGGCAGCAGCTGCTCCCACAGGGGGCCCGCAGAGCCCCACGAGCCCGCACACGCGTCGCCGGCCCGCTCCCGAGCCGGGCCCCGAGGAGGGGACACCACCACCCCAAAGTGGGGACACCACCCGACGGGAGGCAGCCGTGGGGACAGACCCCACACCCGCCGAGCGGGACCGCGGCGGTGCCGGGATCAGCGCCCTCGGGGCCGCCCCGGTGTCCCCAGCGCAGGAGCCCGGCGCCGCAGCACGGCGCTCAGGGTGGCAGCGCTGCCCCCGGCGCACGATCCCGGTGCCGCCCCTCCGCCCGCCACGCGCGGCTGACCGCGCGAGGAGCCCCGGGGCCACGCAGGTGACGGCCGCCCGAGCCCCACGCGCGGGCACCGCGGAGCGGCCCCGCGCCCGCTAACTCACAGCAGCCGCTCGCCGCCCGCCATCCCGCGTCGCTTCCCGCCCCGCCCTCGTCCCCGCCTCGCCCCCGCCTCGCCCCGCCCCGCGGCCGCCGCCATCTTGCCGCGACCCCGCCTCTCCGTACGCCGCACGGGCGCCGCCATCTTGCCCCGCCCTCAGCTCTCCGTGCGCCGCCATCTTGCTTCGCCCCCCGCTTTTCCGTACGGTCCGTGGGCGCCGCCATCTTGCCTCTTGCGGGCGGGGTTTGCCGTAAAGCCGCGAGCGCCGACCACCCCCAACCTCCCCCCCCCGGCTCCCGCCGCCGGTGCGGGGCTCGGAGCGCGATGCGGGCGGGCGGAGAGGCTCCGCACCAGGTGCTGGGGCGGCTGCGGTTCCTGCTGCAGTGCAGCGAGTGCTTCCGCCGCGCCCGGCCGCTGCCCGCCGCGCTGTGCTACGTGCCCCGCGAGGTGCAGTACAAGATCTGCAAGGACCCCGCGGCCGCCGCCTCGTCCCGCAGCCTGCTCAGCGTCTGGGACGGCCCCGGGCCGGCGCGGGGCTCCAAGCGGGCGGCGCGGGCCACCATCGAGGTGCGGAAGGGCGGCTGCCTCCGCGCTACGGGCGAGGAGTACTGCAACAGCGCGGGGCTGTGGGTGAAGCTCAGCAAGGTAACGGCGGGGCTCCGGGCCGAGCGCGGGGCGGGGGGCGGCTCGGGGCCCGCGGTGGCTGCTGAGGGGCCCGGTGCCCGAACCCCGTCGGCGCCTCGCCCCCCCCCCCCTCCCCCCTCCATCGTCGCTCCTACTGCTGCCCCGTGCCCCGTCCCTTCCGGGCGCGGGCCTTGGCGACGACGTGAGGCCCGGGGCCCTGCGCGCGGGGTTCGTGCCTGTGGAATCGTACCGGCATGAAGGATGGAGGAGATCCCCGAGATCAGCCCGTCCGACCCCACCCCTGCATGCCCAGTGAGCGCATCCCTCGGTGCCACATCCCCGCGGTTGTGGAACACCTCTGGGTACGGTGACCCCACCACCTCCCTGTGCAGCTGTGCCACTGCATCACCGCGCTTTAAAAGCAGAAATTGTTCTTAATATCCAGCCTGAACCTTCCCTAGGGTGACTTAAGGCTGCTGCCTTTCATCCCATTGCTGTTCTTCAGCAGAAGAGCACAACCTCCTTTCAAGAAGTTGTGGAGATCCGGAGGATCCTTACAAGAAGTATTTTCCCCCCCAGGAGCAGCTGGAAGAGTACAAGAGCGGCTGTGATCTAGAGGAAGGCTGGGTCCTGGTGTGTAAGCATGCAGAAGGAGGGGATAGACTGGTCCCGGTTGAGTCCACAGAGAGGATCCAGAGGCAGCAGCAGTTGTTTGGGGTTGATTACAAACCTGTGATCAGGTACGGCTCACATCTTCCCTTCCGTGGAGGTTCTGGAAAGTGATGTGGTTCCCAGGCTGCTTTATAAGCATGTCATAGAATCATAGAATCACAGGGTTGGAAACGACCTATAAGATCATCTAGTCCAACTGTCTTCACATTACCACTGCTACCACAAGCACTAAGCCAGATCTTGCAGCTCCTCATCCAGATGCCTCTTGAACACTGCCAGGGATGGTGACTCCACCACCTCCCTTGGCAGGCCATTCCAGTGCCTGATGTGTCTAGCATCTTACCTTTCTTGTAGCTGAGAAAGTTGCAATATACAGGAAACCTCAAAATCTGTCTCCAGAGTCTGACTTAGAAAAGAATCAAGGATTTACTGCCCACAGTGAAAAGCTGGAGAAGACCTAAACCTGAGATCTCTATTTTAGAGCCTTGAGCTTGTTCGTAATCTGAGCCTGCTGTCTTTGTTTGATATCTCATTTCCTTGCTTGTATGAGAGCAGAGACGTTCTCATCTGCTCATGTAGTGCTGCTTGAGATTTTGATGTATTTTCCCTCAGTCCTTTTGTGTTCTGGGCTGAAAAGTCCCAGCCTGCTTGGCCATTTCTTATATTAAAGTGATGTAATAGGGACCCCATACATGGAGTTGCTCAGTTCTGCTCAGTCATTTTCACCAGTGCAGCTGGGGCTATTGACTGGAAGAAGTAAAGACTGTCTGAACAGAAAAGGCATGTGATAAGGATGTGATGGTGGATGAAATGTGGTGTGGCTTTAAACCCGAATCTCCCCCTTCCAGTTACTTCTTAAGTACCTGCTCTTTTTCCCCTGGGATTCTCTCATTCCATCTTGTTTCAGGTGGGAACAAGTGGTGGATCTGACTTACTCGCTGCGCCTGGGAGCAAAACCCAAACCCATGGACCAGGATGAAGCTGCAGTAGAGAAGCTTCGGTAGGAGCTGTTTCATGGTGTGTGCACACTTCAGCTGCGGATGGGTGCAAGCTGCTGTCTCTCCCTTGCTGCTCAGACAGCCATCTCTTGTAAACTGGCATGTGGAGCAAGACAGGCAGTGGGGAAGCTGAGCTCTGCTCAACACAGTCTTGTCCTAGATAAGTCAGCATGAACCAGAAAACAAGATGAAGATCAAGGCAGACATGGGCCTACCTGTGTCCTGACCCATTCACCTGTCAGGAGTTAGTACAGCCTTGATGTCCCTGGGTCTCTAAGACTGTTAACCTCTTTGTCCTGGTAGGTTTGTGCCTCCAACATGGACTTATGAATGTGATGAAGACCTGGTGCATTTCTTGTATGATCATATTGGGAAGGAGGATGAGAACTTGGGCAGCGTCAAGCAGTATGTGGACAGTATTGATGTCTCATCTTACACGGTGAGTAGTATGTAGAGTAAAGGGACAGGGCTTGACCAACCCTGCTGTGCCATGGGGCTGGGGAATGTGTGTGGTGGGTGTGCAGCCCTATTCTGCGATGGTCTGGTCTGTGTTATGTGAATGTGGGGGGGGTAAGGTGCAGTCTTGGAGGGGAGTGTCATGTAGAGCATTGTGCAGTGCAGCCCTTGCATGAACTGTGCCAGCTGTGATCTGAGAAGTAAATGCTAATGCTAGCTGCTAAGCTGATTTTAGGGAAAGTTTCATACTCGTGTGTGTGACATCATAGCACCTTAGCAGGCCAGCCCCAGTGTCCTGTGCTGTCTGTGCTCCCTGTGTCTACCCAGAGGCCAGCAAATGGGAGTGGACCAGTTTGATACCCTCTAGCTTTATGATTCATGACAAAAGTAGCTACTAAGGAGAAATAATCCTATCCCTTTCTGACTTTCCCTTCATTCACTGTCCTTTTCCAGGAAGACTTCAATGTGTCGTGTCTGACGGACAGCCATGCTGACACGTACTGGGAGAGTGATGGGTCCCAGGGCCAGCACTGGGTGCGGCTCAACATGAAGAAAGGCACCATTGTCAAGTGAGGCATCTCTCTCTTGTGTGGTGGCTCACTGCTGGGGTGGGCACTGCAGCCTCTGCTCTGTGCATGAGTCTGTCATGGCCCTAGGTTACCGTGCCCTCCATGCTCCTTGTCCCCTGCCCTAGTTTGGGTTTGAGCAGCTCTTAGCCAGTGTTCTCACACCTGGGGGTCTCAGTGCCATCTGTATGTGCTTGGTACAGGTGTGGCCCGGCCACGAGGGAGGAGCAGTGATAGTTTTTGAGAATTAGAGCTGTCTCTTCATTTCTTGTTTCTTTTTGCAGGAAGCTTCTGCTAACTGTTGATACTACTGATGAGAACTTCATGCCCAAGCGTGTCGCCGTGTATGGGGGTGAGGGGGACAATCTGAAGAAACTGAACGATGTTGGCATTGATGAGTGAGTGGATGGAGGTGGGAAGTATAGTGTGGCCCTTCCGAGTTCTTGAGGCACTGGGCACTCCAACTGTAGGTTGTCACACCAACATCGGCCTCACTTTAGTGGCTCAGGGCCTTGGGAGAGGCATTTTCCATCTCTCCAGTCTAACACTTTGAAACCCCATTCCTAGTTCCTGCAGTTCTGGCCTTTCAGATGGGGGGGGACTTGCTGATAGTTAGCAACTAGCATAGCTGGGTTATTTCAGAGAACTGTGCTGTCTTATTGAACAAGACATTGCCTAGACCTGAGGTAACAGAAGGTTTGGATATTCGTGTAATCTGTGTGGCACTGCTGGAGGCAGGCAACTGGGTCTGGGTTTCTCCTGCAGCCTCCCATTCTAGAAGATGCAACTTTTTCCTTGCAAGCAGCCGGGTGAATTTTGACAGGTACAGCTCAAGGGAACAGCTCTGCAGCCTTTGTCTGTGCTGTGTTTGCAGGAGTTACATTGGGGATGTGTGCGTCCTTGAGGACATGACAACACACCTGCCTGTCATCGAGATCCGGATTGTGGAGTGCAGAGGTAGGGACAGGTGTTATGGCCACATCTGTAATGCACCTATGAGATACAGTACATTGAGCTTATTCCTTTCAGCTTGTACTTCTTGGCCAAGTACTCCAGGGCAACTTGAGGATTTGCAAGCCTTGTGCTTTCAGCCTGTTTTTCTTTTCCTTGCCTCTGATTATGTTGGTGTTTTTTCCTCTTTGAATTCCTCATTTCTGCACAAAAAGTGCTCAGCCTCAGAGCTGGTGAAGCTGGTCTTGCTCCTAGTGCTTTTACTTGGAGATGGTACTGACCTGCTGCAGCTGGAAGGCTCATTTTCTTATGGGCTTAGCATATTATCTGTGGTCTTCCTTTGGCAGATGATGGGATTGATGTTCGCCTTCGTGGCATCAAAATCAAATCCTCCCGACAGAGGGACTTGGGGCTCAGTGCTGACATGTTCCAGCTGGCCAACTTAGTACGCTACCCCCGCCTGGAAGGGACAGATCCTGACCTGCTGTACCGGAGGGCAGTGCTCATTCAGAGGTACTGTATGGGAGTGCAGGGGCCATGCAGTGGGGTGGTGTTGTCTGCAGTGATTGGTGCCCTCTGCAGTCCAAGTAATGGCTGGGAGCTCTAAAGCTCTGTGACTCGACCTGGAATGGGCATCCTGGACCTTGGAGAAAATAGCAGAGGTTTTCTTGGGTAGCTTCCGTACATTTTTAAGAGGAATCTTGCAGCTCAAGTTCAACGTTTTGTGTGTTGCAGGTGCAGCATATCTGTGTTGTGGGGGAAATAGGGGGGCAGATGCACACACAGTCCCTTGCGAGGGCTGCGTAGTTGCTGCAATGGGAATTTAGTGCTACAGGCTCTGTGATTTAAAAAATCACACTGGCTTGTATTTGTAACAGTGGCTACTTTTCTGTTTGTGTCTGGAGTGCCTGGCCTGGAATAGGCTTATGCAGGTACCTTTCCCTTCAGGGTGTTGCAGTACCTTTTTCTTTGGAATTTAGGTTCATCAAGCTCCTGGATAGTGTCTTGCATCACTTGGTGCCAGCCTGGGACCACACTGTAGGCACATTCAGCAAACTCAAAGTGAGTGATTTCCTCTGTGTCTTGTGGGGCCTCAATGAGGCAGAGTGATTGCACTTGGGCTGTGGCAAGGGAGACAGTCAGTGCTTGTTGCTTTTAAAGCAGCTCAAGGGAAATACCTGGCTGAGCTCCTTTCATTAAAGCTGTGAAAGGCGATATTGTTTTGAGACTGTTTTCCTGCTAGAACATTGATGTGGAAATGTTGTAGCTATGCAGTAAAAAGAAGAATGAAACCAAGGCTCTGGGGGTGAGAGCACATCACCCAAAAAAGGACTCAGACCGTAGCTGCACTGGCTGTGTGAGCTGGGCATACATCCCCTCAGAGATCACAGCCCAGCACACTCTGTTCCTGCACTTGCTGCCAGCACTTTTGAACTGGCTTTGTCCAAATGGCAGGGCTTCTTACCAGTAACTACTTTCTGGCTTTTGATTCATGTCTTTCTCGTAAGACTCAATCATCCTTCCAGTTGTCTGTTTTCCTCACATCCTCTCCCAGAATGTGCTGGGCATTGCTAGGGTAGTCCAACTCTGTGTGCTTCCAGGCCTAGTGCTATAAAGCACTGTAATCCCTGTGCCAGCTTAGCCTAAAACCCAGAGTGTTTAAGGATTCTTGTTTGTCTAGCAGAGCTTGGTTTCGTTACAAGTAGGAGGAATAGTAAGACTCTTGTTCTGGTGAAAGTGAGGGAGAGTCCAAGCAACATTCAAGTGTGAGTATCAGATGACTGCTGATGGAGGGAGAATTGGGCTCGGTCTGCCTGTTAAGCCAGAAAGGAAAGTCTTTGGAGACAGAAAATCAGATAGAGAAAATACTGTTGAGGAGAATGTGGCTGTGTGGGAGGTTGTGGTTCTGTGGAGAACCTAGGAAGTAGGTAATGTGTTTTGGGCGCTGGACACTTCTTACATTTTGAACTTACCTGTTGGCAGCATATCAAGCAGTTCTTGTTGCTGTCCAAGAGGCGCACAGCTCTCATTACACAGTGTCTGAAGGATTCAGAGACAAGCAAGCCCAACTTCATGCCACGGCTCTATATTAACCGACGTCTGGCTATGGAGCACCGAGACAACCCTGCCTTGGATCCCAGCTGCAAGAATGCTGTCTTCACTCAGGTATTTCTCCTCCCGGAGAGCACCCCAGTACTTTGAGGAGAGTGGAGCATCCTAAAACCAAAATGAACCAGAGGGGGGTGGGTGGAGGGAAGAGCTTGGGAGCTAGAGTTACCTGGTGACTTCAGGGCTTTACATGACTCCTAGGCTCTACAATTACATGTGCTGACGATCTCTTCGTATCCAGGAATATCTGAATATCAGAGCTGATGTCTTTGTTCTGTGTTAGGCTTTGTTGTTGACATGTTGCTAATGCAGAGCATAATGATCTTATTACACTGAAAGGACAGTAGAGACTTCTGTGACAACAAGAATACAGCTGCACACAGTCCTGAGTATTACAGCAATTCTAATATTCCTATTGTAATTCTCCCTCCATCTCCAAAAGGTCTATTGCTCAATGTGTGCACAAACAGCCTAGACTAAAACAAGTTTTCATATGTGTTCAGTGTACCTCCTGAAGCTAGGAAGCTGCAAGTGGTGTAAAATACTGTAAATTTTCAAAAATAATATTTTCAAAAATAACTTTTGAAAACACCCATGTTTTCAAAACTGAAGGGCCCTGGGCCATTTAGGGGTCAGCTTCAGTCAACATTTAAGGGTTTGAAACAAATGAGATTCCTTCCAATTTCCAGTCTTCACTTGGCACCATTTCTTCTGGAGTGGAGATACCAGCTTTGATCTCTACTTGTTGCAGGTGTATGAAGGCCTGAAGCCCTCTGACAAGTTTGAAAAGCCTCTAGATTATAGGTAAGCAACATTGAGTGTAGGGAGGGGATCATGCAGTACTGGGAGCTATGTCCTCTATCACAGCAGGGTGTTTGGCAAGCACCTGTGTGCTCTCTGGAGAGGGTTTGCTAGGTCAGGAGCCAGCTCAGACATGATGAGGGCCTGTTCTCCCGTGGTGTTTCCTCTCTTCTGAGATTGCAGCTGACTTGAGACTGAGGTTGCCTTAAGCCCAGGCTGCTATGCCCTAGGCCTCTGGCTTCCCTGCTCTGCTTGCTGCCTCCTCAGTTTCTCCTTGGATCTGGGTGCACTGAGCACCCACAGCAATTCAGGCAGTGCCTGGTTCTCTACAGGTGGCCGCTGCGTTATGACCAGTGGTGGGAGTGCAAATTCATCGCAGAGGGCATCATTGACCAAGGTAAGGGATGTGTGGGCAAAGGGGCAGACTTGGAGGTTGATGGCGTGACCCTGTTGCTGCAGGGGTTCTCGTTTGTTCCTGGTGTTATTGCTGCTGGAGGAGAAAGGGAAGGCAGGTCACCTTGTCCTGCCATCCTCTGCAGTGTTGTGAGTAAGGAGTACTGTGTGCTGACGTTGGTGTCAGACCTCCATTAGTCACTAACAGCAGCTTTGACAGTAACTGTCCTACATGGGCCAGGCAATGGTGTTACGTCTATTGTCTTGTTTCCTTTGGTGCCTTAGGGCTGTGACAGGAGTCTGCTATTTATCTCTGGACTTTGTTGGATTAAAACCACTAATCTTGCTTCTGTGCTCCTGACAGTCAGCGCACAAGCAGTTTTATCACTAAAAATGCCATTCTTCTGGGATTGCAGGTGGTGGTTTTCGGGACAGCCTGGCAGACATGTCGGAGGAGCTGTGTCCCAGCTCAGCAGACACTCCTGTGCCTCTGCCCTTCTTTGTGCGCACATCTAACCAGGTGCTGTGGATTGGGGTACTTGAGGCAGAAAGTGCTTAGTGCACAAAATTGTGCCTGACAAAGCAGAACTGTTCATATCCCCCTTCATGCCATATACATCTTTGCTAGTCCAAAGCCTTTTCTCATTAGCTATGAAGGACTTGAATATGTTGCTTTGTGACGTCTGGTTTTAGGATAAGTTGATAAGTGCCTCACTAGGAAGATTGCTGTGGAGGTTGTGGGGCTTAGCCCTCTTCCATTGTGGAAAATTCCCAGAGTCACTGCAAGAGCTGCTTGTGGTGCTTCATGCTGGGCTGAGTGTTGATTCTTATTCTTGTAGGGTAACAGCACTGGAGAAGCCAGGGACATGTATGTCCCCAACCCCTCCTGTAAAGACTTCCCGAAGTATGAGTGGATTGGGCAGATCATGGGAGCAGCTCTGAGGGGCAAGGAGTTTCTGGTGAGTTTTCAACCCCATCTCTGTGTGGAGATTTGCCACAAAGGGAATTGTTAGTCCTCTTGTGCCACTTGTCCAACAGGAACATGGAAAGGTCCTGTGATCATGCGCTGAAACAAAAAGTGTTTGTTGGGGTTTGGAGCTGAGAGCTCATGGCCTGAATTTTGGGAGATGCTGCAGGGAACCTGGGGGAGGGTGTCTGACCTCTCTGCTCAGTTCTGTGTAGGGCAAGGTACCTGATGAGCCCTGCATGCAGACAGGGAATGTAGTGGAACCTCCACCGTAGTTTGAACCCCATCTCTATCTTTGGGGTGTCTCCTTTCTCACAAACTCAGCAGAACTGCTGTTCTCCTTCAGGTCCTAGCTCTTCCTGGCTTTGTATGGAAACAATTAACAGGGGAGGAGGTCAGCTGGAGTAAAGACTTCGCTGCAGTGGACTCAGTGCTGGTGAGAGGGACTGGGATGCTGTGCTTATTCTGTTCCTTGTGACGCTCTGCAAGACTGATTTGTATACTTGCTTCTGTGTTGTATTTGCATTTTCCAATGATGTGTTGAAGAAAAATGCATGGAGAGGGCACTATTAGCATTTAATACATCTCATAGCTGGTACAGACAATGCAGTGGTGACTCACTTTCAGCACACAATTCCTCAGTGTCTGCTAAGCAGCAAGTGTAGCTGTAGGGCAGCATATCTCATGCTGCACTGTTGTCTCAGTCACTCTAGCCCTTGTCTGGGAAAGTAGATGATGAGGGACCAGGTATATTTCTGCCCACTGGTCATCTCTCTAACAAGCACTCATCTGGGCAGGTGAAACTCCTGGAGGTGATGGAAGTGATGGACAAAGACACTTTTGAGTTCAAATTTGGGAATGAGCTGACCTACACGACAGTGCTGAGTGACCAGCACATGGTGGAGCTGATTCCCAATGGCAGCAACACCGTCGTCCACTATGAGGACCGTAAGGAGTTCATCCGTCTGGTACAGAAAGCTCGACTGGAGGAGAGCAAGGAGCAGGTAATGCTCTTCCATAGTGTGAGTGGCCTCTGAATTTCCAGAGACATCCAGTATGTATACTAGTTAATGTCCCTGTGCTCGTTAATGCAATGGTAGGAAGTCCTTTAGGGTGGCATATAGCAACATGAGAAACAGAATTTTATTCCCAGCTCCAATACAGGCTTCCTAATGGAACTGGAATGCGTTTCTCTGGGATCCTATTCCCCTCTGCATTTGCATTTGCTGAGCGGTCACTTGGCTTCAGTTCAGTAATACTCAGGCTCAACCCTGAGCCAGGAAAGTAGGCAAGACACGCTCCTCACCTGCCTTGCCTCTTTTTCAGATCATGGCTATGCAAGCTGGGCTGTTGAAGGTCATACCCCAAGCTGTTCTTGACCTCCTCACTTGGCAGGAGCTGGAAAAGAAAGTATGTGGAGACCCTGAAGTCACAGTTGATGCCCTGAAGAAACTCAGTAAGTGATGGCCCTCTGCTGAAAGCTCTTTCCCTGAAAACAGAATGACTGTCTTCCTTCCGTGCTGGGCCAAGGGGGGTGTGGGAGGCACATATTAGCTTTTATTAAGATGACAGAGTGTGCCTGTGCACTTTTTGCCCTTAGTTGAGTGCTAACAGGATCAGGGAGGACCTATGGATGTGCAAGGGATGTCATGCTCTAATTTGTCCAGAGGAGCTGAGATCTCTAAAACTCCTTTTCTGTATCCTCTGGCAGCTCGGTTTGAGGACTTTGAGCCACTGGACACCCGTGTTCAGTACTTCTGGGAAGCACTCAACAACTTCACCAATGGTGAGATATTTGCTCTGCCACTGTGCATCTCCTCATGCCGTGACAACCCCTAGGTGCGGGCTGGGAATAGCGAGATTGAAACCACCCTCATTGCTGCCCAGGGAACAGATGGGAGACGAGCAGAGCAAGCTACTGGGCCAAAGGAGATACCTGCACGTGGCTGTGCTTGATCTCCTATTACCCTGGTGTCTGTTGATACCTATGTTCTCCCTTCACAGAGGATCGCAGCCGCTTCCTAAGGTTTGTTACGGGCAGAAGCCGCCTCCCAGCACGGATCTACATCTATCCTGACAAACTAGGGTGAGTCTGTTTCTTTTTCACAGACTGCAAGGCTAACAGATCAAACAAGTCTGTAGTCTGCTCTTTCCTTTCTTGTTGGTTTGCTGATTCTAACCAGTTTGTCACCTTTCCCCAAGCTCTGAGACAACAGATGCATTGCCAGAGTCATCCACCTGTTCCAGTACCCTCTTTTTGCCCAACTATGCCACGTAAGTTTTGCAGTTTCTCTGCAACTGGGAGATTCTATATCTGGGCTCTCTTAGTCTCTATGCTGACCCACAGAGCCCCATCACTTTGTCACACTTTTATTTCCCCAACTGCATCATGTAGCTACTGTGATTTTTTTCTTTTATTACTTTTTTTGTGTGTGAGCAGCTTTTGAAGAGTAGCCTTCATCTGGTCATCTCAGATGCAGAAATGGCAACTCCTTCTTGTGTTTTTTTCCCCCCCTCTTCCCTCCCTAGAGCCAAGGTATGTGAAGAGAAGTTACGCTATGCGGCCTATAACTGTGTGGCCATTGACACAGACATGAGTCCGTGGGAGGAGTGATGTTGCAGCCTGACCAAGCAGCATGGACAATCACTTGACAAAACCATACAGTGGGAAGAGCTCCCTTGTTCCCCTAGGTTATGTATATATAATAAACATCTAGGTGTGAAGCCTGGCTTCCTGCAGTGGTAAGCAGCACTACTTTAGACACAGACATTTGGAACTGGCTTGGACTGTAAGTGTTATTGCAGTAATGAAACTGTGTTCCTAGCCCTCATTCATCAGAAAGGCCGGGTAGGCTTTTGCTGTGAGTTTCTTTTCCCAGTGTTCCCATTGCAGCTCCATAAGTTACCCTTGCTCTTCCCAGGCTGTGCTCTGCTCCAAACAGAAGTGGGCAGAACTACAGAGTTGCATGGCAGGTCATGGTACAGGACAAAGAACTGTGAGCTGCAACTGAGAGCACTTGGTGTACAGAGAAGGTCACTGCGCCCTAGCCCAAGTGTCCTGACTGCATTCCTTTGCCTTGTTCCTGCTTTCACATGAGGTCATGGAAATGAGATCATTCATCGAAGTTTGAGAAGTGAAGCAGACCATTGATTGGTGCTGCAGGGGTGCCTCTGGCCACCAGGTGTCACGACAGTCTTGTACAGTAAGAATGTGGGTGCTGTGGGGTGCTATTACATCATGCAGAATCCCTGTTCCTGTGACACCCGTGGTTCTCTGCACCATTGCACAGCAGCAACTGCTGGGGGAGCTGCTCCCCTGTGGGAGGTGGGAATAATTTGCTTTCCTCCCTCTCTGTAGTCTTCTGATTCTGCATTCTGCCCAGGGCATGCTGGTAGCCTAGCAGCTGTTCTCCCAGGCTCTTTGAGGCTTGGTTTTCTCCTAAAAGCCTGTGTTACAATTAATCTGTTACGGTTCTCATGGAGATGTGCCGGCAGGGCCAAGCTCTTCTAGACAGCAGAGGTGGGAGCAGTGTCAGGCAGAGCAGCACTGCCTCTGCTTTTCTCTGCCATGGGAGGAGAGGTGGAGGTGTTGGGAGGGGACAACCTTCACCCCAGGAATAAGGAGAGAAGCTCAGTGTGTTTGGGTTTGGAGTGTGTTAGTATGTGATCAGGCAGTGGGCAACGAAAGCATTACAACATCAAAACCGTTCTTGGGTTTTTCCAGCCCTGGGCAGGGCTAGTGCTTGCCTAGCACTGTGAGCTACCCATGCCAGTCTGCTTTTACACCCCAGCTTCAGTCCCTGAGAGCTGCTGGTCCATCACTAGTGAGAGCCACTGAGTCACTTGTGCTGGAGTGGGGCCAGTGTTGTGAATGAGGATTTATCGTGTCTGAGCACATCGTGCCTTACTCTCTTCTCTTGGAGTCTGTCATTCAGAAATTGCTCCTAGTTGTATATGAAGTCATTACCAGTTTTCTTGGAAACTGCCATTATTCCCAGAACTGCTGAGAGGCTGTGCTGAAAGGAATGTAGGATCAGCAGAGCACAGGCTTGAGGTCTCCTTGCGTTGCAGTGAGAGGAAAGAGCGTAGGGTGAGTAGGAAAGTCCCTTTTGGCAGCCCTGGCCTGCCACACATGACATGCTGGGTGCTAAGCCTTGTCTGCCGAAGGGGTTTTTTGTAAATCCTCGAGTTATCTCAAAACTGAGCTCTATGACTTTGCAGCTGATTTCAGCAGTAAAGCATGCACAGGAACAGGGCAGTGTGTGATACCCTTCTGCTTTGGTGGCTGAGTCACAGTCCAGTATGTTTGCTTTTAAGTCATCATGAGTGAGCTGATGGAAGGTCTTTGACCTGCTGTCTTGGCCAGGGGCAGGAGTGCTGGGGAAGAAATATTCAGCATCACGCTAAGGAGCCCAGAGAGCAGCAGGGTGAGCATGGGGTTTGAAGTGAGCCATCCTGTGTCCTTTCTGGATGCTGATGGGGTGGAATTGATGCTGCTTTCTCTGACTTTGCCTGCTTAATGGTGAGGGAGGTCAGCAGGAGGGCAGGTCATTTACCTACAGAATTTGAAGAAGGAAAGATGAACTCTAGTGCTTTATTGCAGGGCATGGACAGGTGCCTCTTGGTTTTTATTTTGGAGGAATTGACAGGGAGAGGGAGGTGACATCAGTGGGGACAGACAGGCCCTGTGCTGTGGCAGCGTGGCCTCCTGCTGCGTATGGCCAGGGCAGGGGCACTTTCATCAGTAGCACAGAGAGCTGTGAGCAGGAGCCAGAGCCTGTGCATTCCCCTTCCATTGCTGAGACGAATTGGCTGAGGTCAGCATTTGGGCCAGGAACATCCTGAGATCGTGTGTGCAGGGAAGAAAGAGCAGGGGAGGGATCAGTGCTGTGACAGCTCTGAGGATCCACTCTCCCCCCTGCTTTCAGCTTGCTGAATTGTCATAAGATAGCTTCAGGTGACTAATACGCACGTGTAGACTAGCTCTTCTTGTTCTTCCACTAATACCCTGAAGTATGACAAGCTATAAATAGGCGGACAGGAGCTATCTGTCCCTACCTCACCTAGGTTCTAAAATAAAATGAACTAACTGTCCCCTGATGCTGCTTCTGATGCTGTGTCTGCTGAGGGTAGTGCTGTTGTGCTATACGGTGCTGGAGAGGGAGGTCATGGGCTGGAAGAGAAGCAGGAAGTGGTCCTGGGGCCACCCAGTCCTGGGGCAGCTGCTGTTGGGTAACGCCCCAGGGCTGATGTTATCGCAGGCAGGGATGGAGCTGGACTATGCCCTGCTGTGAGAGTAGGCAGCGCAAGGGGAGACCTTTGAGCTCTGCCAGCCTCTGCTGAACGCAGGTGTTGCGTGCCCAGCCCAGGGAGCTCCGTGCAGCGCAGGGTGGGGCTGACTGCTCCCCACCACCTCACCCCGGTACGACAAGCGCCCGTACCGCGATGTGAATCATCGCGAGGTGACCGAGTTCAGAGTTAAAGCTGCCCCGGGGCAGGGTTCTGTGGTACGCGCCTCCCTGGGCAGCACGGTGCCCACCCGCCGGCCCCGAGCTACTTTTCCCTGTAGCGTGATCCCAGCCCTCTCCTCCCCGACGAGATGGAGCTTTTCCCGGAGCCCGGCCTGCTTGCAGGGCTCAGCGCCGGGCGGTGCGGGGGCGATGGGAGGAACGCAGCCGCTTCCCGGCACGGCGGCCGCGGGTGGGGCGGTGACGGCGGCCCCGGGGGCCGGAGGCGGAGCCGAAGGCGGCAGCGGGCGGAGGCGGCGGCGGGGGATCCCGGGGCCCGGCGGAGGCGGCGGTGCGGTGCGGGAGCCGTGCGGTGCGGGGCGCGGAGGCGCGGAGCGCGATGCGGGCGGGCGAGGAGGCCACGCACCAGGTGCTGGGGCGGCTGCGGTTCCTGCTGCAGTGCAGCGAGTGCTTCCGCCGCGCCCGGCCGCTGCCCGCCGCGCTGTGCTACGTGCCCCGCGAGGTGCAGTACAAGATCTGCAAGGACCCCGCGGCCGCCGCCTCGTCCCGCAGCCTGCTCAGCGTCTGGGACGGCCCCGGGCCGGCGCGGGGCTCCAAGCGGGCCACCATCGAGGTGCGGAAGGGCGGCTGCCTCCGCGCTACGGGAGAGGAGTACCGAAACAGCGCGGGGCTGTGGGTGAAGCTCCGCAAGGTAACGGCGGGGCGGCGGCCGGGGGCACCGCTGTCGGTTCCGTGTCCGCTTCGGGGGCGGGATGTGTCACTTCGGGCCGGGTGTGCTTTAGGAGCACCTGGAGGAGAACGGGGTCTGTCATGAGCTGGAGGAGGGCTGGGTCCTGGCGCAGCGGTTCGGAGATGGGGGAGATAAGTTGGTGCCGGTGGATCCGGTGGAGAAGATCCAGCAGCAGCACCAGACCTTTGGAATGGATTACAAACCTGTGGCTAGGTAAGGCCCGCTGCCGTGCAGTGAGACCTAGAGAGGGACCTAACCATTCCAACCCCACGGCTCCCCCCAGAGAGCCATCCCTGCTGTGCCATTAGCCTATGGGTGACACCAGTCCTCCCAGTGCCGTTCCCACAGCCCTTAGGCACTGCTGGCACCTCTATGCCAGGCTAAGGCAGGAATCACATAGGTAGACCAAGCACTGACCCTTTATTTTCCCTTACGTGACCCCTCCATTTAGCTGGGAACAAGTGGTGGACCTGACATACACCATGCAGCTGGGAGAGAAGCCCATGCCAGTCGAGCCAGATGAGGCTGTGGTGCAGAAGCTTCGGTACAAGCACAGCTCGTGGAGTGGTACCACAGTGCCCTGGGGGTGGCCGTGTCTTCAGGGCTGAGAGGGCGGGTGCTGGCTGATGCCTTCTGCATCAGTGCCACCCAATGATGGCCTTTGTTCTGGGGACTGTTGGTTGGAGCAACTGCGTAGCACTATTCCTGCTGGGCTGGGGTGGCTATAAACATCTGGCGTGGTAGTGGAGATGCAGCTGCTCAGGACCATCCTATGTGCTGATAGCAGGATGCTGGGGCTGCCGCCTTGATTTGGGCCATGGCGCTGATGGGTGGGTTTGGGGCACAGCGTGGTCATCTCATACTGTTAGCATGGATTCCCCATAGGTCGATGCCTCCAAATTGGAGCTACGAGCAGGACATGGAGCTGGGCCGCTTCCTGTATGACATCACCGAGAGGGATCAACACTGCAAGGACTCCTTTAAGGACCACCTCAACGGCATAGAGGTCTCCTCGCAGCTGGTGCGTTGTGGGGCTCCTCTGTCCCCTACACTCTGCTGTGGCATAGTGTGCCTAAGCATCCCACAGCTGCAGGGAGAATCACCTCCACGAGAGGAAGGGACAGTGGTGGTCTTTGCTGTTTTAGTGAAGCTGCCAGGAGATGGGCATCTGCAGCGAAACCATCCTGGGCATGGCTGTGGTTTGCCCAAAGGTGCTCAGCTTCCTCCCTCTGCTCATTACACTCTTCCAGGATGACTTCAAAGTAACCCACCTGACAGACAACCAGGGAGACACCTACTGGGAGAGCAACGGGTCCCCTGGGCAGCACTGGGTGCGGCTCCACATGAAGAAAGGCAGCGTCATCAAGTGAGACCTAAGGATGTCCCCTCCCCGGTGGTGGTTGTGGCAGGGACAGAGCATACATAGTCTTCCTCCTGAGCACAGCTTTCCCTCGCCCTGAGGGGTGCAGCTCGAGGTGGAGGCTCCAGGAGGACACAGCCCCTGGGATGCCTCTGGGGGATCTCTGAGCAGCTCGGAAGGGGAGGACAATGCTGCATCGTGCTCTTGTCCCCAGGAAGCTGTGGCTGATGCTGAATGCATGCATCAGCTCCTACGTCCCCAGGAGGGTGGCTGTGTATGGAGGGCCAGCCAACAGGCTGCAGCACCTGAGAACCGTCTTAATCAATGAGTGAGTAACGAGAGAGGAGCAGCCTCAGCCCAACTCCGTCTGCCAGCCGCCTTCATTTCTGCTTCTGAGCTTCATCTATGCTGTATCAGCTGAGCTGCGGCCTCCTTCCAGCTAGGGATTTTGGAGGGCATTCCTCCTCTTTCTTGCCTCTGGGGATGCACCACTGCTGCTGCCTGAGTGCTTTCTGAGCACCATGCTGTAGCTGCAGTGCTTTACCCCTCCATCCGCCCTGCATCCTCGTAGTGCCTTTCTTGAGATGGGCACTCAGAAATACGAAGATTTCCTCCTCCTTCTCCCCCATGACTCGCCTGTTTGTACTTTTTGGATGATTTCTGTTTGAAGAAACACCTGTGAGACCATCGAGGTCCCTTTCCTGGCAGCAGGAGCTGTCTCCACTCTGCATGCCGGCCGCCGCAGTTGTTTTTCCCTGCATACCCGTCAGTCTTTGCAGGGACCTTGGCAGAGGCTTTGGAAACACCAGTGAATCACACACCAACTCACTCGTCCTCTCAAATCACTGCTTCCTCCAAAAACGGACCACCCTCACTGTGCCTCACTCTTATTTATGTGGCCAGCTCTGCTCCAACATCTGTGCTGAAGCAGCCGCTCATGGCCACTTTGCCTTCCTGCCCTGCTTTGTCCTTCCTGACTCTGTGCTCTTTCTTGGCTCTTCTCTGGATGCGGTTCCCACCTCCTTCAGGATGTCCTCTATGTTGTGGGCAGCCACTCCTCTCTGCTCCATCCCCTCCTGCTGCAGCCCTGGTGAGGCTTGGGGGCTTTCGTCAATGAGAACTTTAGGATGCTGGCATGCCCTTGGTGGGAACCCAGCTTTGTCTTCACCAGGGCTGTGTCCTGCAGCCCTGCCATTAATCTGTGCTGCATGCAGGAACAGCTATCAGGACGTATGCATCCTACGTGACATGAAGACCCATGTGCCGGTACTGGAGATCCGTATCTTGGAGTGCCGAGGTGAGCTCATGCATGGGGTGCAGCCACCTCTGTCTTTTTCCCTGCCCCGCCAGCTGCTCTGTGGGGCCATGGGAGGAAAAGCTGGCATGCACCTATGGCATTGCTGTCCTTCCCTGGCAGAACAAGGGTACAACGTCCGGCTGCGAGGGATTAAGTTCAAGTCCTTCTGGGAGAGGGACCTGAGCCTCAACGCAGACATGTTTCAGAGAGCCCAGCTGGTGCGCTATCCACTGCTGGAAGGGGTGGACACGGATGTACTGTACCACAGGGCCATAGTTATCCAGAGGTACAGCATGGGGTCAGCAACAGGAAGGACAATGTTCTGGCCTCTAGCATGTGTCGTGCTTAAAACCTGCTGGCTCCTTTCCTGTGTGTGATATAGGCTTTGCCTTGTGGTTCCTCATCCAAGCATAGCTGCTTTCAGTGCCTGGGAGGCATTGTGCTTGTTGTGGGGCTTGGAGACTCTACACAGCATCCTCACCCTTCTCCCCCCTGGTCTTCAGGTTCATCCAGCTCCTGGACAGTGTCCTGGGGTACCTGATACCCATCTCTGATGAGAGCGACAGCGGCTTCAGTGTGCTCAGGGTGAGCATTCTCTGGGCTCCTTTGAGATGATATTGGTAGGACCATAGCATCCTGGGCTGGGCTGGGTGCCCTGGGACACGTCCCCATTTTCTTTGTGCTCTTCTTTGAGCCAGGGAAGACAGACCAGGGCTCACTGTGGTGTTCTGTACTCCAGCTGTAGCCGGAGGGGTGGGAGAGCTGAGCATCCCCTGTGATGCTGAGGAGGGCAAAAGAGGGCACGTGGGGCAGGATCAGGCCTCTAACCCCATTGCGTGTTCTCCCTTAGGGCATGAAGCCATTCCTGCAGCTGTGCAAGCTGGGCAAATCCCTCGTCACCCATTGCCTGCAGAGCTCAGAGAGCAGCCCACCTTGCATTCTGCCAAAGCTACTCATCAACCGGCAGCTGGCCCGTGAACACAGGGCTCACCCTGAGCTGGACCCTAGTGGCCGGAACACAGTCTTCACCCAGGTACAGCAGCATCAAATTGAGTACTTGATGATTTGGCATCATTCAGCATTGCTGCCTCTCCATCCCCCTCCATCATGTTCTTCTGCAGGTGTATGAAAACCTGAAGCCTTCCAAAACCAACAATCATCTCCTAAACTACAGGTGGGTTTTCAGCTTTGTGTCACCTCCCTGGAGCAGGATGCAGGTGATCAGTGCTGCTGTTCCTCTCAGAGGAGGTTTGCACAGAGCTGTTGCTTCCCCACAGGTGGCCTCAGACCCACAGCCAGTGGTGGGAGTGTGACTTCACCACGGAAGGCGTCATCGATAACGGTGAGAGCTCTCTTGTCCCTCCCTGAGCAGAGTTTGGGGGTCTCTGTTGCGATGGTGCCCTGCTCTGCTCATGTGCCCCATGGGTAGAGGTGCAGGTGGTCAAATCCTACAGGCTCACTGTATCACACACTACAACCTCTGCCTTCTTTGCAGGCGGTGGTTTTCGGGACTGCCTGACAGACATCTCAGAGGAGCTGTGTCCCAGCTCTGGTGATGTCCCTGTGCCCCTGCCCTTCTTTGTGCGCACATCCAACCAGGTATGGCACCTCAGCCCAGCAGCATCCTCACAGCAGACTCTGGACAGAGGTTGAATTAAATCTTGGTGTCTCTCTCCCACAGGGTAACAGCAGCAGTGACACCAGGGACATGTACGTCCCCAATCCCTCCTGCAAGGACTTCCCTAAGTATGAGTGGATCGGACAGCTCATGGGAGCAGCCCTGAGGAGCAAGGAGATTCTGGTGAGTGTGGCACTGCCTGCCTGGCTGGCAAACAGTTTTGATGTGGGTCAAATCCATGCCACCAGTTCCCCTGCCACCAAGTCCCTCGGCTGGGCCATCCTCAGCTGGTGCTAGGGAGGGCACATCTCCAATTGCTCTGCAGGTCCTGGCTTTGCCCAGTCTGGTGTGGAAGCAGCTGTCAGGGGAAGAGGTCATCTGGAGCAAGGACTTTGCTGCTGTGGATGTGGAGCTGGTGAGCAGGGCTGACCCCGTGCCCTGTGCTCCCATGGCTGCCTCCAGCTCTGCTGTGACAGCGTTGTCCCTTTGGGTGGTAGGTGAAGCTGCTGGAGATGCTGGAGGAAGTGGACAGGGAGGCCTTCAACTTCATGTTTGGCAAGGAACTGACTTACACAACGGTACGGAGTGACCAGCGTGTGGTGGAGCTGATCCCAAAGGGTAGCAGCACCGTGGTGCGCTTTGAGGACCGCAAGGAGTTCATCCGTCTGGTGCAGAAGGCTCGGCTGGAGGAGAGCAAGGAGCAGGTAACACCATGGTCCTGGCCATGCAAGGGGGATCGATTGCTTGTCAGGTCTTTCAGGTACCCTCTGTTTGGCCTGGTTGTTAACAGCGGGTTAGGGGCCTGCCGCGGTGACATGGCTCTCCTCAGGTGGCAGCTATTCGTGCTGGGCTGCTCCGCGTGGTGCCCCAGGCTGTGCTGGACCTGCTCACCTGGCAGCAGCTGGAGAGGAAGGTCTGTGGGAACCCTGAGGTGACGGTGGATGAGCTGAAGAAGTTCAGTAAGTAGCGGGCAGCATTAAGCTGCGCTCATGAATGCTGCTCGTCCTCCGCCTGCGTCCTGCCCTGTGTGTGGAGACAAGTAGTCATCCTGCACCCTGGCACCCCACCTTGATGTCCTTTGTGGAGCTGTTTCCACAAAGCCCCTGTGTGTTCCCTGATACAGTCACCTTTGAGGATTTTGACAGCACCCGCATCCAGCAATTCTGGGATGCCCTCAAGAACTTCACCAGCGGTGAGCCACTACTGTTCTGCTCTTCACCCACTGAGCCAGGCCCGCAGGGTCACTTTTTCCCCTGGGATTGTCCCTTGGCTTTCCCAGCCCTGAAGGTGACCCCAGCTCTGTTTCCTGTCCTTTCTCAGAGGATCTCAGCCGATTCCTCAAGTTCATCACCGGCCGCAGCCGTCTCCCGGTTCAGCTCACCATCTACCCAGAACGGTCCATGTGAGTCTGGCTGTCCTGCAGCCTGTGGTTCTGCCACGCGGATCCCTGACCCATCTCTCCTTTCTCCCAAGCCCTGAGCGGTTGGACATGATGCCTGAGGCCTCCACATGCTCCTGCTCCTTGTTCTTGCCCAGATACTCCTCGTGAGTCTGCCTGGGGATGAGGACGCTCAGCCTCCCCACCATGGGGGGGCAGTGGGGGAGTTTGGGGACAGCCCCAGCCCTAACCCAGTGTTGTCTTGCCCCCAGGGTCAAGACATGTGAGGAGCTGCTGCGCTTCGCCGTGTATAACTGCATGTCCATCGACACTGACAAGAACAACTGGGACTAACGGCAATAAAAGCACTAATTGGTTACAGTTGTGTCCTTGGTGTGGAGAGCGTGGTGTAGGGGCTGTGTGTGTGTTGTTCTTTCCCCGACCATGGGAGCACCCCCATTCTTATCCTCCTGTCCCCGTCATCCTTTGGGTTCAGTGGTTCCCTCCCATCAGAACGCAACCGGCTTATTGGTTTCCGGCTGCCAGGCTGGAGGTAACCCCCCCCCCCCCCCCCTCTCCCGGAAATTGTCCCCTACTGACAACTCTCTGCATTGCATCCCGCAGCCCCCCCATACAGTGCAGTTCCACCCCAAGCCGCACGGGGGCGCTGTGCCTCCCCGCAAGCCAAACGGCAATCCACGGCTCGGTGATCCCGCGCTCCTCCCCTCGGCGCTCCTCTCGCTGACCAGGCCGCCAGGCTGGGAGGTGATCGATTCGATCGGCTCTCTCTCTCCGCTCCCCGCCATCGATGCGCTCGGCTCTCCGAGCGCATGCGCACTGCGCGCCGGCGCCGCCATTGTTGTTCTGTCAGAGAGGTGCTGGGCGCCGGCGGAGCGGAGGTAACGGCGGGGCCGGGCGGGACCGGTGCGGCCGTGGGAGGGAAGGGGGGGCCGCGCGTGCTTCCGAGCAGCCGAGAGGGGTACAGCAGGGCCGGGCTGAAGAGAACCGGTGTAACCCCGGCTCGGCCCGGTGCTGCCGTGGGTGAGTGATGCCGTTTTTGTGTGCAGATGGAGTTTCAGGCCGTGGTGATGGCGGCCGGAGGCGGCTCCCGCATGACGGACCTGACCTCCAGCATCCCGAAGCCGCTGCTGCCTGTGGGCAACCGCCCCCTGCTCTGGTACCCGCTGAACCTCCTGGAGCGCGCCGGCTTCGAAGGTGAGGCGGAGCGCGGGGTGGGGGGGAGGGCAGGCGGCTCCGCTGCCTTCCTGGCACCACCTCCGACAGTCGTTCTTCCATCTGGGACCGGAGTCGCTGTTCCCAGCGCGGGCCCTTTTAGATGGGGGCCGGCTTCCCCCGCGCCCCCCCCTCCCCCCCCTTGCCCCCCCCCCCCCCCAAGGCTGTCCTCATCCATACGCTTTTCCTAACGTTGGCATCTTTGCCGATGTTGTTGATCAGAAGTCTTGTCTGCGTTTATTTCTGTGAGTCATTAATAACAGTGGTGTGAGCTGCATGTCAGCTCTCTTGGATGGCTCCTGGTGTGTTGTTCCAGTTTGGCCTGAAGTTCAGGGTTGTCTACCCTGTGTGAGGCGTTTAGTCGTTGCTGCAGAGGGCAGCTCAGTGCTGGGCTTCAGCAGAGCGGCACAGGGGGAGCTGGCAGCCTTGTAATGCTTGCTTTTGTACTTTGCTTTTTTCTGCTTCTTTCGTTTCTCTTCAGTGACTGCATCATAGAGCATCTCTTCAGTGTTCTGTGCTCTGTGTTGAGAATGTGATTTTTTTCTAAACCAGTGCTCTTTTCTTTGGAGATGTACCAGTTAGCACACATGATGTATTCGTGTTAGCTTATTACTGTTTTGGTGTCTGGGAATAAAGAGAAAAGTAAATGTAGGCCTTTGCCTTTATTTTGTTGAGAAATCCTTGAGAACCTTTATGTGGCCATGCAAGGTTACACATGCAGTTTCTGTGAGCAACCAACCACCTCCTTGCTTTTCTTGCTTCTGCTCCCTGACCAAACAGCACATTTTTGTGCTCTAGTATGGATTCCTTCCCTGGATCGTAATTTTAATTATTTGTTAGGTGACAGTTTGGTTCTTATTACTTGCTTGTGTTAACAAGTAGGTGTTCCCCAGCCTGATTCACTGCTTCCCTTTTGTCCCAACTGCAAGCACGTCATCCTTCCTAATGTTTAGGCCTTTGTTCTTCTCACCAAATTTATGCTGAAATGTGGCTTACAGCCTCCACCTGACACCAGTTCCTTTTCCATTGGTTACTTCTTGCTCCAGTTCTAGCTGGCATCCTGCACACGAGTGAGAGGAGAGCCCTCCAGTAGCTCTGGTACCAAACTGTTGCACGACTCCCATACAGCTCTCCTGTTTACATTTCCTTTTTTTCTGTTAACAGTTTCAGAGGACATCATTTTTGGCCCATGCAGACGTATTCTTAGTGTGTTTTTATCATATGGCAGGAACTTCTTAGGCAAAGGGCAGTACTGTTTGCTATACTTTGTTTAAAATCCTGTGGAGAATGCAATGGGTGGGTGGTGACATTTTATTTTTTCACTTTTCTTTTTAACTTGAGTGTGTGCCTGCTGCTTTTTCTTTGAGGCCAAGGGAAAAGATTTATTGCTTCTTTGTTTTCTCATTCTTTTTTTTTCCTACAAAGTTTCTGTTCTCATATTCTTCATTCTTGAAAATTTGCTGTCATGCCACCATTGATGTTCTTCAAATACGCTTTTACCTTCTCTTTTCTAGGTGGAATGAGTTTGTTGTTCACACACTACTCCACTTCTTTGCCAAGCTGGTGTTGGTAGTAGTTTAACCAATGCATTGTGATGCTGTACTTGGTGGTGGTGTCCAGAGAGCATTACAGGATTGGGTAGGGTGAAAGGCAAAGCTCCAGAGTGTTGCTGTTGCTTGATCTCATCCCACTTTCCTCTTCTAGAGGCAATTGTGATTACAAGGAAGGAAATCCAGAAAATGCTAAACTTGGACACAAAAATGAAGCTGGATTTTGTGTACATCAGTGACAACGTGGACATGGGTACAGCAGATTCACTGAGGCATATTCACCAAAAAATAAAGGTATTTTCATACTTTATTGAACTTGACTAGAACATGTGTTTAAACTCCTCTTTTCATCTCATCTTTTTTTTTTCTTTTTTTTCCCCTATTACACTTTAATACCCTGAGTTGTACCATGTAATGCTATTGCAGGTAGCTGAATTTCCTGATCTGTGGAAGGTCTGACTGTTGTGTAGGTCACCTCACAGGGGAACACAGACAAGGACTTGAGTAGAAATGATAGCTAGAAAGGCCAGAGCAAATCCAGGCTGGGCACTCAATGCTGTTTACTCCTTGTTAGATTTCTGTCAGGTTAATTAAGAGGTTGTATTTGCTCATATCGTTTTTTTATATGATGTATGTTAGCTGTTGTCCAGTTTGTGCCTGGGAAAGCATTTCTGGAGAGGTGCAATCAGCTTAGGCAGCACACTGATATGTGAGGAAGCTTGGGTTTGGTCCTTTCCATTAGGCTTCAGTTTTCTGCTTGTAGTAGTTTGGTCATGTGATGAGCTCTTAGATAAACAGTGCCTAAATGTGATAAAGGGCTACTTACTGCACTGGGATGCTGTTCTAATAAAAATGATTGTTTCTTGAGTTTTAATTTCTAACTGCACAAATAAAAACGCTGCAGTATAAGGCAGAAGTGCTACTTGGAGCTCATACCAGGATCTGGGATGGAATTTTGTTTATGTGGTTGTCATATGCTTAATCTTTCTGATTTGTTTCCTGTCTGTTTAGGCCATCTTAGACAAATTGGCTGTTTAAACAAAGGTTGCAACAGAACATCAATGAACCATTTAAAGTCCTAAGGTGTCTTTTGTCTTCTTCAGGCTCTGTTGAAGGTAATAAACTGCAGTATAACAGGCTGTATATTTTCAAGATAGACTCCAATCAAGATAAGAAGAAACTTTCCAGACAAATATGGGTGTCCAGGTGGCACAGTGAGAGAGGCTTTGTAAGGTATCAATGCACAGACTCTAACAAATCAAAGTGCAAATGAGATATAAAGAGGTAAAGCAAAATTGACAGAATTGTAGTTTAACTGAAGATTTCTGTCATGTGGAGAGCTGCATTCCGTAGTAACTCGGGTACTGTTTTTTTCACGTGTGTATGCAGTAAGGAAGTCTCTCATGGCAAATTTTGACCCAGGCCTTACAGTTTTATTGCCTGATCAGAGCGGTCAGCCCAGCAGGCTGGGTGTACATCTATTTGGCAATCCAGGCAGTTTTGTTAGGGGAAGTCTGAGAGACAGTAGTAAAGTGTGCAGAGGTGAGAACATAGACTGTGTTGTTAGAGGAGGCAGTGTTGTGTTAGGGGTTAGAGAAGAAGGGAGGCAACATTCAAAACCAGTCATTTTCTTCAGTAAACTTCTGTGTGTGAATGGCAGTAATTGCTTCTCCCCTTTTTTTTTTTCCTGTGTCTAGCTTGACTGGCCAGAGAGGACATAGTGGTCTCTTATTTGAAATAAATCTGTACTAAGTTCTTGAGCAGATTGCTGCACTGTGTATTTTGGAGTCATTCCTCAAGTAAATACGTACCAGTCGTTTACCTCTTACAGGATATACCCTCTCCTGTGCTGCAGAGGTGAGAGAACTACATGGCAGGGGTAGCTGAAAAGCTGTACTCTGTGGTGCAGGAGGAGAGGGATCTCACTGCAGAATTAGTTTTAACCAGGGAAACAACTGCTGCTTGTGGCCATAGTTTGCTGGCAGGCTTTTTGCAGCCTGTGCCAAAAGCCTGATGAGGAGTTTAAACTGGTTGCTGAAACTTTTATTTGTCACAAATTGAGTTAATTGCCCACAGACAGAAGAGCAAGTATGCTCAATAAAAATGAGGTAATGTGGCACAACATAGATAACTTGCCTGTATGCAGTGCAAGTGACGTGGAGTAAAGCCAAAATTATTAGTGCACTATAAGAAATATGCCTAAGGCTAGCTGAACAAATCCCGAGGTGCACAGAAAAATTGGACCACTCTGAAGCATGAGGTCTCATGACGTGCTGCCTTGTCTGGCCTTGAACTGAGTTCCAGCACTGAGTGTTGCTTGCTGTGCCTGCTGCAGTGAGTCCTTTTGCTGTGCTACACTTTCACTAATAAGGTTTGATAGTGTGAAGTTTAGGTGTCAAAATTAGATTTATGGAATTGCATTCAGGTGTAACATAAAAATGCATGTGTGCAAAGCCTGTAACGGCTCAGAGAAGGTGGTTTTCATTGTTCTATTGCTTTCTCAGTGCTGGCTTTCTGGGTGGTGGGTAAGACTGTCCCTGTGCATGGAAGCAAGCAACTGACTGCACCAGTCTTACTCTTTCCTGTTATTCAGTGATTGCATTAAATCATAAGAAAACTGAGCTTTTTTCGCTGTTCACCTACTCTGTGTAGATCTTAACTTCAAGAGATGTGATCTCAACTACAATAGATGTGTTTTGCTTTACACTTTGCTGTTCTGGAACTCCTCCTGTTATTTTTGATTGTCTCAGCCAATATCAGATGGATGAGGTACCAGCTTTATTAGGCATTTCATGTTGTTTATCGTGCTGAATGTATCCTTTTCTTGCATCCTTCCCAAAATAAAGATAACATGCTGAAATTGAATCCTTAAGTCGCTTCTTTGAGAATTAACGCACAGCATTGTCCTTTTAGGTAAGGATACGAAGCGGTTTGTGTAAGACATTTGTGATAACAATCCCTCTGTTCCTTCCATTGCTTCCTTGTAGACAATCTTAGCCTTTCCTCAGGATGCCCTTGGTTTCAGGGTCCTCCTACAGTAGTTGTACCTTGTGACAGTTTCCATGGCCACTGTTTTAATGTCCACACTTTTGAGGCTTTTTTTAACATGTTTCATATTATTGTTACTTTTATTCATTTGTCCCTTTAAATCCTAGTTTTCTACTAATCTTTTGCCAGAATGCTAATGGGTAGCTGTTAAAATATGGAGATGATGGTGAAACTGTAAAGGCTTCATTATTTTCTTGTTTATATAGAGAGTTGGGAAGGGTAGAACACAGACTGTGTAGACTCGCTTAATGGTATCATAATAATGCTTGTGTTGAAACTGCAGTTTTACTACCATAGGGGTGTTTACAGGTCTCTGTCAGCTCACAGTCTGTGCTGGTGGGAGATCCTGAACAGGTTAAACAAAGAAACAAACCAACTTTCCATGCTTCTGGGTTTGGGTGACAGATTGATGACCTTGCTTGGTCATGAAGAGTGAAGGGAGCTCTGCTGCCCTGGATTGGGCCTTGGCAAAAGGATGGTGTATGGAATAATTATAAGTAAGATTTGGGTTTGCCTGTATCACTGAGTAAATGAGTGACAGGAACATTGATTTCTATGCCTTCTGACTTCCATTTTACTTTCAGCTGTTTGCACGTGCGAGTGTACCACAGTAATTCTGAAGTTATTTAGTGAAAGCTTCAGTACTTTGGGAGCTATTGCCTTACCCACAGCATGGAAGTGAGACAAGTCCAGCAAGGCTTATAGGATGCAGAAGGTGACATTAGCATAGAGGGGGCTGCAGGATGCAATATGTCTGGCTTTGAAAAGCTGTGTGAAGGAAATATTGCTGTATGTTCATGTGTTTTTCTGAGAATCAGCATCAGCAATGACTTTGAAATTTCAGAACATTATTTTTGTGGATACAGTAACAAAGTCAAATCACTCTGAATTCTGTATTGAGTAAATACTACCTTATCCAGTGCTCGTCAGTAAAAGCAGACTCTGAAGTCTTCAGGCAGTATCTGCGCTTTCCTCTGCTCTGAAAGGCATGTGTTGTCTTCTGCTTATGTTGGAGTCTTGTCTTCATTGATTATTTGCATTACAAAATAACCTTTGTGATAAGTTATTTTTACATGAAATGTAAAGCAAACTCCCTCCTTCAGCTTTTCCACATCCCTTACTCTTGTCACTTCCTCGTTCTGCTCTCCTGTTACCTTTCTTACTTCCATCACTCACACAAGCTGTTAATTGCAGTTTCATCCATCACTGGCATGGGAAGCCATGACAGTCTTTGCTAAGGAACAACAGAATACCTCTTCCACAGGCGATGAGGAAACACCAAACTTACTGTGGATTTCAGTTTCTTTCCTCTCTCATGATGTTTCACGACTAAGGGTTTTTAAATGAGATCCATGTTAATGAAGTTTAGTAAATCAGTATAACTTTTCAGCACACTGCTGCAAACTGGGAATGGCGTTGCAGATGTGGCGGCAGGAGTAAAGGTGTAACGTGATAGCTTCCATGTTCCTGTTTATTTTTATTAAGCATCCAAAGCTTGTCGACTGCCAGGGACAGAGTGGAAGGTGGGGAGTGTCTCTGTAAGAAATGAAGAAATGTGCGTTTTGTTTTGTTTCTTTTTTCAATCATGCATAATTGCTTTCCCCTCGGTAACCATCTCCAGTCCTTGGTTCTGGTTTTGATTGGTAAGCAGCACTGGCTGGAACATTCAGATGAGTTCAGTCTGAACAGCAGGGAAATTAGTAAGAAGTCCTGTTTCAGTGGCATTACCTGATACGCTTCCTAGCTAGAAGAGGTGTCTTTGTGCTATTTGCTGCATGCAGTGGATAATGATGCTGTTTTGTTTTATAGGCAGCTTACCTCTCAGTGATGATTGTTATTTTTGAAATTGGGGCAGTAGGCTGCCTGTTAAAAAGGTTAACTTCTTTCCATGTCTCATTAAATTGTATGTAATGTAATCCCTTAGCTCACTTAGGAAGGCTTTTCCTCTGTAGCTGGTGTCAGTGAACATGCTTTTTTCCAAGTTGTAATGTAAAGTCTTCTGTTGTGTCAGTCAAGGCTTTCCTTGGGATCATTCTCTCCAGGACTTTGCTCTGTGACTTCTTCATTCCAATTTTATGTCTCTGTTTATTTGGCTTTGACTGCTCTTCTTGAAAGGCTTTTCTCAGTTTAGTAGACCTCCTTTGGATGATTCATGGGATCGCTGTGCAAAGCACAGGTGCCATGGCCTGCCATTTATAGCACAGCAACAGTGTCATGAGCTTGGTAACACTGAACTCAGGATTTGGGGGATTAGTAACAAGAAATTTGACTAGGAGTAAATTTATGATGTCTCAGAATGTACAAGTTGAATTAAGGTGACAGTGAGCGGCTACTGTGTTGGAGGAGGTAAATGCAAGAGTAGAATGTATCAGGTATTTTTCAATTGCAATGAGATGTTAATTGTTTAAGGCAGTGGGAAGATTTTTGACTGGAATACTGCACAGGTGTGGAACTTCTGTGTCAAATGTAGAGCAAACACTAGAAAAAGAGATAAGACATTCAAACTGAAATGTGATTGTGTTTAAATTTGCCACAAGAGAAGGCTGAGAGTTACAGGAAAGTTTTCATCAATCAGAGAAGAACAGAATTATGAACAGTCTGCCTGAAGGGGGTAATGAAGACAACTAGTTTTATACTGAAATGAGAAGTCTTTCTTTGTTCTGAACTAAACTGAGTAATGTGACACCTGGGATGGCAGGAGGGCGATACTCTGACTCAGGAAACTTCTCTGAGATCTCTGTTTCTGTGACCTTCCCTTTGTGCTATTCATCAAACTACTGCAGACCCTTTTGTGACTTGCAGGTTATTGTTGACAAAAAATAATAAGAAGACAAAGGGGGTGTCAGTGTAGTTTACAAGTGCGTTCTTTAGGCATCTTTAATATTTAGCCTTGTTATTTCTGTGCCAAATTTTCCAGACCTGCACAACTGCTGTCTGGCACCACCTCTTGGGCGGTGGCTTCTCCCAGCAGCAGATTGGGAAACCTGGTTAAATCATGAACCAGCACTTCCAGCTGAGGTGGGAGGTGTGCCTGGATCAAGCATTTGCCTTCTCTGAATCTGTATTTTTTTCATCCTCTGTTAAGCGTTTCTCTTCCTCGTGTCACTCACCTCGACTCCAGCCAGTGATTAAACTGTGGCGTTCCAGCAGAGTGACAGCAGTGGAACAATTTCACATTTTCCTTCCTTGATGAGCCCTTAGTTGTGTTAATGGAAGCCCTGACTAATACGCTGTGAGCTAATCAGCATGTCTTCTACTGCTATCACTGGTGAGTGCTTGCATGTGAAATGCTTCATCTCAGGTGGTCCACCTGGTTTTCCTAGTTTCAAAAAGTAAGAAAAGAAAGTAACGCAGCTCTTAAAAAACAAAGCAAATTCTATAAAGCTACCAAGGTGAAGAAGGAAAAAAACAACTTTCTTTGAACAAATAAAAATCGAAACTCCAGATTCTCCTGGTATGTGCATCTTTGGGAGCCATGTTGTGGAAAGTGTGATGTCACGGTGGTGGTCTGTCTGCTGTTGAGGGTCACTGATCCGTGTAGTCTTGGACGGCATGGCTCAGCGCTTCACTTCCTCTGTTGAAAAATCTCCTTTCCAAACACATGATGTAAGTAAGCTTGCTGTAACGGCTGGAAGGTGGAATCTGAATCCTTTTGGTTCAGCTGAGCAGAGTTTGGTGAGCACGGAAAGAAAGACCTCAGTCCCCATAATACATAGCTGTGTACTTTTTGTACTGTGAGGGGAAATAAAATAATAATCTCTCTCTCCCCAGGACTTAATTGAATGTTCTGTTTATCTATTTTGAAGTAGTGAAAAGAATTTCATCTTTTTTTTCCGACAGATCTGACAGAGAATACTGTTCACTGTTCAGAATACTGTCTGAAATGCAAATAAAAGCCACCCTCTTGATGCTTTTCTGATTCTGCCTTTTACAATGGTGTTAGGGCTGCGTGAGAAAAGCAGCTGAATCGGATGGCAGCTCACAGAATATGCAGCATCTTGTTTCCATCTCTACCTCCGACGCAGGCAACGAGTGTGATTGAAAGCTACCAGCATTGAAGTGCTGGGCAAAATTAATTATGGATTGCACGCCCGAGCCCCATTCCCAAAGCACAGCTGATTGTCTTAGTAAAAACAAAATAAAACAGCTGTACTGGCAGGTGCTCAGGCTGGCGCTGGCGCTGGGGGGGATGATATAGTGCTGCCTGACTGTGTGCTTGATGGATGTGTTCGGGACTCTGTTCTGATCTTTATTTTTCCTGGCAGGATGAGAGTCAGAGGATTCAACAGTTGTCGGGTTTTTTTTGGCTTTTTCTTTTCTTTTTAAAGTTACTCAGGTTGAGAAGTACATAGCTAATTAAATTAATTATTTTGCTGCCAGGGTTTACCGTGGAATAGAGTTAAAACACCAGAAGTCTGAATGAGGCAATTAGCTCTGAAGTTAGGCTCAAGAGTGGTCATTGGGCTATTTGCTCATGTGTGCACTGTCAGCCTACGAGGATGCCCTCTGTTATATACACAGGCAGACAAAAATACATGAAGACCTTACGTGTTTTGCAGCAGGAGTCACTGAGCAGCCTGAGATACCTGTCAGTTTCCATTGTTTTATCTCTCACTGTTCCTCCTGTCTTCTCAGCCCATGCTCATCACGTTGACCAGTATTTCTTATTTCCCAGTGGAAATTCATTGTCAGCATTTTTCCTGTGTTACAGTATATGTTTTCATTTAGACCCTCTGTGGTTTCTGATGAATTACGCACAGTGAATGTATTTTAGTTGCAGACATGGGAACCTTTTTGCACGTGTGTATAACTGAAATAATTCAAAAGCATTCTGGTAAAACACTATTTTGTACTTTTTATGCCTAATACTTTTCATATGCATCAATGTGCTTATTAATGTCCTTTATTATCAGCTTGCTTTATCAGGCATAGGAATCCTTCTACATTGATAAGTGAAACTCAAGTATATAGTTTTCAAAAGTTGTTCTGTGATGAGTACTCAAAGAAGCGATGAGTCCATGAGAACTGAACTTGTGCATCTTGTGTTTGATTTCCAAAGAGAGAATGAAGTATTGCAAGTGGGAAGTCTACAGATTTCCTTCAGCTGCTGCCTGTCCTTGGCACTGTCAGTGGAGAAGTCTGAGCCTTGAAGATGAGGTGTCCCCTGTGCTTGGCTGGAGGCATGAAGGCTTTGGTGCTGTCAGCATCACCCTGGAGCAGCACAAGGAGTTGCATAGGGCTTCGTCTGGTGACAGCTCTGTGCTGCCTGTGCGTTAAGTGTTAAGTTGCCATCTGATCTGATGTTTTAGTAATTTCTGATTGTTGTTTCCAATCTCCTCAGCCCTTCCCCGTGAGAGAGGCTGCTCTGGTTTCAGGTAGGGTGATACTTCCAAGAAGACGTTCTCTTACCATTCTGAAATAACATTCCCTCCTTGTTTTCTGCAACCTTTCCCTTTGTTTCAAGCCTTGATGGTTTCCAGTGGTGTGGAATCTTCTTGGTTAAGCTCTTAACAGCCCTTCCCTCCTGAGTGCTTGGGACTTTTCATGGCAAGGGTGGACTGTACAGCGGTCACAATTTTTCTACTGAAGATGATGTTCATTAGTGAGCATTCATCCTTCAGAAGAGAGTATAAAATTTCTTAGATAAAACACAAATTCATGTGTTCACCTGAGTGCACGTTCTACTTATTGGCAAGTGTGGGAGGGAACAGATGCCAAATGTCAACCCATGGAGTTACTTTTAGAGGGTTTTTCCCTGTCTGCTTTTGCAACCTGTTGCAGTACTGTAATCTCGGTAACAGGAACAGCATCTTTCCCAGAGGCAGTCATTTTTGCTATACTAAGCTTTTTTTCTTTTTTTTTCCTACAGTTTGTTGAAAGCCATAGTGAAGATTGGTGGACTTGTAGGATGTCTAAAGCTTCATTTTGCATTTTTGTCTTACCATGTTAACTGGGAGACCCACATAAGTTATGTAGTTTTTCTTTGGTTCTGTGCTGAAAAAGGAAAAATAATGGTGTTCAAATTTTCTTGAAGCAAATTTGGGCATTCTTCTGCAATGTAACTTCTGTCATCTCCTTTGGGAAGGTGGTTAATGCTCTGGATGGAGATTGGTAGTGCTGGGAAAAGCAGAGGAGATCTCAAAGTTTTCATTGTATGTTTTTTATGCCACTTGCTGCACAACAAGTATCGATGGAAAAACTGCATAAGTGCTAGGGGAAAAAATAGTACTGAAGAGGGGATCACATAGAAATGTAGGATTCAGAACAGTATTTTTAGATACCATAGTGAAGCTTGTTTTTACAGAGGGGGAAAAAAAAAACATTTGAACAAAGCAAGTAAGATTTGAACTGTATGTGGATATTTGGTTCAGTGCAGGCTAGAAGGAAGTGGAAGTGCCACTGAATTGTGTTTCAAAAGGGTTGGTTCTGCTGAGCCTGTATTTTGCAAAGTTGAGTAATGTTTGGGTTTTCTATTAGAACAGAACTGAGTGTTGTGTAATGTCTTGGTTTTACCTTGGAAATTGTTTCATGCTGTTTGTTTATTTAAGGATGCAATGCTGCTAGTTACAGGATGGTAGGGTGATTCCTGAGGATGTTTGCTGTGTATGCTTGGTTTTCTTGTGTTACCTTGTTGCAGTCTGCTAAAAATTGTGATCCCATCATCTGTAAGGTGCCCTGCATACAGTAGTTTGGGCTGTTAGCCAAAGCTTATGGATGACTTCCTGTGTTTCCGGAAGAAGGCAAGTCTTCATTCATGCATTTTCACTGATGATGAGTCTATTATACCAGTTGGTCACTTATTCCAGGTGATAGTTAAAATACCTTTCTTTTTATTTCTGCATCTGAGCCACTGGTGCCTGCCATTTCTGCTTTTTGTTGTGGTGCTGAGCGATCTTCTGCTGTTTGGTAATTGCGGGCTGTGGGCAAAGGCCATCTTTCTCTTCAATAACTTGAGCCAGTTGAGCTCCATTAGGACTACTTTTTATTATTATTGTTTGTGTGACTACAGCACCTGACTGCCTAAGGCTCTGCTTGCATTAAGTGTTAAGCCTGGGCTTGAGCTCTGGGCTTTGGCAGCAAGCCTGCTGCGCCGCTGAGATCGGAGCCTGGCTGCGGTGTTCTCCTTTCTGTCTGTGGGAGGCAGAGTCCAAGAGCAGCCGCACAGCAGGTCTGGTCGTGCTGCTGGCCAGGTAGTCCTGGAAACCTTCCTTCCAGGAACACGAGCGATGAGGAGAGTGCCATTTCTTTCTGGAGTGCTCCTGCCTGGGAAGAAGGGATCTGTTAATGCAGTATGTTGAGCCAGGGGAGAAGTTGGCTTGCCAGGCTCACCCTCTGTGAACTGGTGAATTCAGGGCCTGGCTTATAGGATGCTTCCCTGAGCTTCAGCACGTGGTTCTCATGAGTTACAGCGCACGCATTCTGGATGCCTTGTTTTAGATGGGGAAAACCAAACTTCTGTGTGCATGCTTGGATTTTGGACATAGACACAGGAGAGGATACCTGGCTTCCAGCAAGTGAGGAGCTCAAATTTTGTGCCAGTTACGCACACTGATCTGATGATGGCCAGATCTCTGCAGGTACAATGATAGCAGACTTCAAACAAAAGATTTTCATGACAAATACTGTGATAGCCTGCAGGTGAATGTAGCATGTGTCTGAGGTGTAATGGACCTCAGTAATGGAGCTTTGCTGAGCGTAAAATCTCCTCCTTTGGAGAATGCAGGTAGTAGAGCTGGCACCCTCTGATCTAAGGCAAAAGTATGCTTGGTAAATGACTGGCAATGGAAGGAATAAGCTATTAAAAAAAAAAATAAAAAAAGGCAAACAATTTTTGCTTAGTGTGACAGAAAAGGGGAACCAGTGAAGAAAGGTAACGTGGTTGGAGAAGGAAGTGGGGAAAATGATTTTTTGACTACTCTACTCAAAAGTGCACTGGATGGAACCAAAGGAAAGATAGATTGCAAAGCTTGCACCTAGACCAGAAGGTGTGGTGTTCAGTAAGCATCACAGTATCAAAGTCCTGCTTTGAAAACATTCTTAATAAGCTCATGAACTTGCGTTCATCTCTAAACTTCTGCTTTTGGTTGCTGATAACTGTAAATTATCCTTTTCCACCCCACGTGTCAGTTTCAGCAATAGGGAAGGAGACTTCCTCCTGGGAGGAGACAGGATGCCTCGAGGGCTTGAATATCTTTCCTGTTCCTACCTTATATATATGTAAATTAAAAAATATTGATTTTGGATGGTAGCTCTTGAGATGCAAAGATAACATAAAATGGGTGTTTTTGTTGTAAGATCCCATCTGATATAGTGCATAGGATGAGCCATGTGATAGGACTGGGGTTAAGTCTCCTCCCCAGCTCCTGGCATCTTTCTTCCAGGTTTCTTTGAGAAGATAAACAGTGATGCTGACAGGTTGTGTGTGTGAAGGCATTCACATTGCCTTAAGATATCCTCACCTGATGAATTCAGGGCCATCCAAGAAACAAGAAGAGACTCCCTTGGCTCCCAAATTGCTTTTTATTTTATGTTTATTTTTGGTTTTGGTGTGGCTTGTTTTTGTTTGTGTTAGTTGCTTTTTTTTTTTTTTTTCCCTCTTTAAAGCCTCTTCCACCTTACCACCATCTTTCAAAGAAAAAAAAAAAAAGAAAAAGCTTTATTCCTTCTTTTTCTGAGGATTACTGCTGGATTTCAGACTGAAAGATGCTGTGCTTCCCCCGCCCCATGTCTTTAGCAGAGTTAGGAAGGTGCTGGTCTGCAGCAAGGTCGCTGTTGTAGGGTGAGTATGCTGAAGGGAAATGCTTCATGTCTGTTAAGAAAGCACTAAATCATGCTTTTCTTCTGAATCTTGCTATCAAGGGCATTACAAAAGCAGAGTGGGAATTCCCAGCCAAAGGCGGTCATTTCTGTTGGTGGTTAACAAGATCCTACAGACATCCAAATAAAAAAAAAGAAAAGAAAAGAGGTTCCCTGCTCCAGTTACAGGAGCAGCCATAGAGCTTCAAAGAGGTCACAGGTGTGGAAACTGGAGGACTCTTAAATGGAGGCTGAGATAAAAAGGGATTCTCTAAAGCCTTGGATGTATGTTTTCTGATCTGAGGAGCGGTGAGTAATGCAATTGCTCCGAGGTACCCCTGGCTTTGCCTGGGAGCGTGCTAACAAGCAATCAAAATGTTTGCCCACAGCCAAACTGTTCTTTCCCTTTCCAGTCTTTAGAATAATAAAAGCATTACACACAAACCCCACTGTTAATGCAACATATGGGTGAAGTTCCAGGCTATTGTGTTTAGAATTCTCAGTCTCGATTCCAGCAGTAATTATAACTCGTTCCTCTCCCGCTTGCTGTATGGTGAACACCACAGGAAATGATGCAGAGTTCTCTGTGCGTGTGTTAGCTTAGGCTGAGCGCAGGCACAAAGTCTATCTAATCTCTTTATTTTCTTCTTCTCCTGTCAAAACTTCGACATATAATACTGTGCAATTGGAAGCTGCTAGCATTTGACTTCAGTGCTTTGTCCATGCTTGGTTCAGTTAGAATGTGGTTCCACTGCTTTGTGGATACTTTGCTTCTTTTCTGTTTATAATGCAATCTGACATTTGTTTTCCTCTTGTTCTTGAGGCTGATTTTGTTCAAATTAGAGATTTCCTTGCAACACATGTTTCCTCATTTTTCTAGTCTGCAGTTCTTGAGGCCTCAGCAGTAGAGGCTACAAGGTCCTGCCCTTGTCTATACTTGACAGAAAAGGCATAGTGAATACCATTAAAAAGTCAGCATTTGCTGCCAGCTAGCTGTGGTAACCCTGATATCTCCTGTTTGAACAGAAGGGGTCCAGCAATCATAACTGAATATGAACGTTTTTCATGCTGCCTTTATACGCAGGGTGTGAGAAAGTCCAAGGCTTTTTATTTGTGCTGTATATTACAGCATATAATTGCATCCATCTTTTGATCTGTGGTATGAATTAGCTCCATTGAAAGCATGTTTTCTATTTTTAAATCGGTCATCTTGAACTGAGCTCTTGAAACATTCTGCCTTTTGGCTTTGTTTTTGTGTCGATGTTCCATATTGTGCTGGGCTTTGTATAATTGTTGACACGTTGGCTCCGAGCTCTTTCTCTGCGCAGCTTTGCTCTGTTTTATGTGACTCTCTTGATGTTTTATGCTAGGCCGGGTATGTAAGATATCTCACCTCGCGTTCTGGGGCACTCCTGACAGCGCTGTGCTGTTTGTTACCCGGTGTTAGGGAGGAAGGGCTGAGCTCCAGGTTGCTTACTGACTGAGCAGGGTGTGCAGTGTGGGCTGAGCTGGGCCCAGGGCTCCTACCAGGGGCACCAGGGGTGGGTGGTAAAGCACCTCCTCACAGCTCGCATCGTGGGTGGGATGGAATGACCCCTGTAGGAGCTCCTTTCTCTCCGTTGATTGGGTGCCGAGTCTGAATTCCGACCTTGAGTGCATAAAGTACAAACCTGAATAAATCCAGTAGTAAACAAGAGGTTACCTATCAACATTGGCAGATCTGAAAAATGACAGAAATTTCAAGCATCGCTTTCATGCCCCGTCCATCAGATGGCCCTGCTTGATTTAAGAGCGCTGCTTTGTCCTCCCCCCAGGTTGTAAGGAGCGGTGAGAGCTCTGTTAGTAAAGATCTGTGCCTGCGTTATTCTTCCTTTGCAGTGGTTCTGCTCGGGGTGTGGACTTGCTGCTTTTTTTAATCAGCTCATGTTGATTCTTATCGTCTGTTTGTATAATAGTTTAGGGTTGATGTAATCATTGTGAGATGTATTTCATTAAGAGATGTGTGTATGTGTGTGTACTTAGGTGTTTGCATAATTCATGAAGTCAAGTATGTTCACATCCCCCTTTGTTAGCACAGGAGAGCGTGCGGTGAGCACATACCTCTTTGTATCAGCAGTGCATTGGGAAGGTGCACCGTACTTATATGGTATGGATAGAAGTTGATACTTAAAAAACCCACAAGCTCCACCATTTATTTTTTCAGGGTGGGCGTAGAAGAAAGAAAGTAAAGAAAAACACACACTTCTGCTAGGGTTCTAGGATAGTTTATTTTTTCATTCAGCCATTAGTTTATTCGTTCAGGAGTTGTACACTGGAAAAAAGTGCATCCATTAGACAGTGAGGGCTTTATTTATGAGGGTGGTGGTGTTTCAAGGGGGAGGCTGTCAAGTCCCAAAAGAGCCTTTCATGGTGTATTCTCAGCATGCTTCTGAGGCCGCTGCTCTGCTCATCAGGAGGAGAGGCAGAAATGTGGGCTTTACAGAGCAACTGTGTGTTTCACTGGTCCCTGTGCTCACTGACGTTTATTTACATATTGGGAGAGTAAATGGGTAGAACAGATGGCAACCAGACATTTGGTGGTTCTGTTCCCGTATGCTCCTCAGGGGTCTTGCATTCAGTTTTTGCAAAAAGCTTGTCCTATAGTGAGGAGAAAAAAAACAGGAGCCTGTTCGCAGCTATGAAGTGCTTGTTGGGATTTTGCTGCAGTGACAGATTCGAGCATTTAGTAGTTTGTGAAATAATTACAAAATTTGCCTTACAAGTCCAACTCCTTAAAGTAAATCCATTGATGTGCCTCTGACCATCCTTTGTATTATTATTCCCGTTTTACACCATTCGAGTGGATGCATTTGGATCTAAAGGCAGTGAGCTATTGCCTCTGCAAATTGAGTTTGAAAAGTCTGGGTCTCTTTCAGTGGGTCTCGCTTACGTTTTGACCTCTTCTGAAAGTTGTAACTCATTCATGCTTGTGTAAAAATGCAATATCTGAACATCTTTGTAGGATTTTTCAGGGTGTTCAATATATGCTTCTTCACAATGTACAGGTATAAAATGGAAGATATCCTTCTACAACAAGTCAGATCTGTTTTCCTTCCTCTGTACACCCAGGGATGTCAGTGCAGGTCTGTTTCCAGGGTGCTGGGCAGCTTGCATTTGTGGTTGGTTGGATTTTGTTCCAACGTGTGTGTGTGTGTTGTTTGTTTTAGAGAAGTGATAATTAAAACACTTCTCTTGGGCAAAACCATAATATAGAATACATATTTTGCAAATATATTAAAAGGGGAGATACAAGTTGGGTTTTGGACGTGTAAAGTTTCTTAGCCTGAATATTATTGCTTCCTGTAAAGCATCCAGGTGTTACTCAGTAAAGGAGGGAGAAAGCAAATGAAAACCAAAGAGCTTGACCTTCTGTGCAGCATGCCAAATCAGCAGCTCCCATAGTTTGTGACACAATGAATTCCAGTGACTTATTGGTAAACACATGAAGCTGCCTAGCATTTGTAGCAGAACTTGTTAAATAATGGAAATACCAGACCTCTCTTGTCTTCACCTACCGTGCAGAATGTCCTAATATTAGACAGTCTGTAAGGCAAAACTTGATCCTCTATGAAGAGAGCAACTGTGATTGCAGCAAGTCTTTGCTAATGCCCTTATCTTTATCAGAGATGAAACTAGGAAGCCATGTTCTCCTCTCTTTGCAGGGAGGCTTACCATAGTGAATGGTAGCACTCGAAGTGTAAACAGTAATGTCAAGAAAGAAACACTGTCATTAACAAAAAAGGTTATTTATTAACAGAAAGTGAAGCAGAAACTTGCTAGTTATTTGTAGGTAGTACTGCTGAGATGTTGTATTTGGATTAATTTAAATGAAGATAATTGCCAAACTGGTAGATTTTTGGCAGCATGTTCTGCAGCCCATGGGAAATGCAGAAAATTTTTTTGAAGTGAGGAATTTTAGTCAGAGTGCCTCGACAGCCTGCGTGGTTAATGAAGCTGATACGTCTCACCACTGTGTGACTGCATTTCTCTGATATGTGCAGCACTTCCCTTAATTACTTTGTAAGACACTTTGGAATCCTTTGAGATCAAAATTAAATATGATCCTGTTATTAAATAGAACCAAGCTTCCTTGTTGTTTTTTGTATGGGATATTGCTGCTTTTAGGAAATGTGTTTCTAAACTGAGCCCACCATCACACTGCAATTACTGCGTAAATCACATCCTAGATAGTCTTTGATTTTTTTTCCTGATAAAATAACATAGTTTAAATATCTTTTCCAGTGATTTGTAGCCAGATGCAAAGTCAGCTAAAAAGATTTCTTCAGGAAGCTTTCTTTTCTACATCGTTATGCAACTGGAAGCAGTGATCGTAAATGCAGCAGATTTTCATGGCAGTCTTGAAATCCGTGGGCACTGTTTCCCAGTTCCTCTTGCTAGGGGCTGATGATGGCAATTTTCGTGATCACATTCTCTACAACCTGGAGCCAAGTCATCAAATGCTAATCCATATGTGGCCATTTGTATTTCTGAGGGTTTTTTCTTTTTTTCTTCCTTGACAGACTGATGTTTTGGTGTTGAGCTGCGATCTGATCACAGATGTCGATTTATATAAAGTTGTGGATCTGTTTCGGACACACGATGCAACTCTCTCCATGTTGATGAAGAAAGCTCATGAACCCACAGAAATGGCACCAGGACAGAAAGGGAAAAAAAAACCTGGTATGTAGATAAGAGTATATAGAGTAATAATAGTGAGACCACTATCTTTTGATGCATATATACATATTAGAGATGTATAATTATCAATCAGAAAGTGAAATAAATATAAAGGTACAGATGCCCTGTTTTTCCTCGGATTCCCTGATGGGGGTGTGACTTATTTTTTTCCAGCTCAGAATTAAGTATTACACTCATGTAATCGTGCAGGCTGTGGTCCAAAGCTCACAAGAGCTAAGGGAAAAGCTCCAGGTGACTTCAGTGAGTTTTGGATCAAAGCGTAAATTTTTGCTACATATGAACATTAAAACCAATTCTTCAAGAGTACTCTACGTCAGTCAGATTGTAGCTGGGAGTTTTACCATTGACTGCAGGGACCAGAGTTAGATGGATAGCAAATACTTCTAGAAATTCTCCACTCTCGTCGTATGTAGCGAATTATTCTGAGATCACATCCAGGAGCCTTTCACTAGGCAGAACTCCCACTGATTTCAAGGATTTGGTTAGATCATTATCTGGTCCCTCTTACCATAATATCTCATGTAATCTTTAATGTATCTATTCTCACAACAGTGCTGTAAGGCAGGGCAGGGTTATTATCCCTGTTTTACTTATGTGCTAAAAGTACTAAATACCATATGGTTGTTACCATACCGTACCTCTCATTTTCTTTTAATGATATCTGCTAAATTGCTGAAGCTTGATTATTGCCAGGTTAGTGGGCCCTGGTCCGTGATTAAAGCTCAGAGGCATTACGGTAATACAAGTAAGAGAGCACAGCTTCAAACTGTTTGAGAGGAGTGAAACGCAAGCCAGCAGTTGGACTACGTGTGTGTCTGAAAGTGGAGGAAATGTGTTTTTAAAAGAAAGCTGCTTAGATGAAGATTTTTTGGAGCAAAATACAAGGATAACAAGGCTGAGAGCATTTTGGACTCGGACTCTTACACAGCTCTAAACACCCTTGTCTTTTAAAGGCAGTCATAGTGATAATGGCACATAAAACACTGTCAGGAGAATTACTACAACTGTGAAGCTGAGTGTTCGGAAGATATAAATGTATGGATCTATGGTTAAACATCATTAGCCCAGGAAGCTAAGCTGAGCATGCAGGGCAGGGGCGATGAGGTATATGAGGATAAACAAGATCCTCTGAAGACTTAGCAAGTATAAACACACTGAGTTGCACATGCTTTCTTAATTTACTTATTTTTGCATGTCTGTGTGTTTGACTTTGTAGCATTACTCCTCCTGCATTACTGTTAAATGTTGTGTATGATTTCTCAGGTCTTGTAAAAGGCTGAACTTGAAAACACTGAAATTCCATCATGTGGAACCATTTTAACACCCACAATGTTTATCTGTGGGAGTTAGATGTAAAGGTCTCCCACTCGCAGCTACTCTACGTGAGCTGTCATGGATAACACTAGTAAGTTGTTTTCTCTGTGTGTGAACTGCCTCAGATGAGACACAGACCCTACTAGGCCTTTTTCAGTCTTTTTCTGGCAGTAGGGGTGTGGTGAGACTGGGGAATTTTGGTTTCCTCTCTAGATAGGGACAGTATATTTTAGGGAGTACAGAACCCTTCTGCCTTTCATTCTTATTTGACTGAGTGAATCCTATTGCTGTCAATATTATCCTAGCTTATCCCTGTCTTTCCATGCTGGCTTCTTGCCTCCCCTACTTATCCTAGTCAGTCTCTTTTTTAGTCTTGCCCTTCAGAATCCAGAATCCTTGTCAAGAGTCCAGCTTCTCTTTCTCATATCTTATTCTTATCTCCTTTCACCAATAGTCCCATCCACTTACTCCTCTTCTGACTTCTCCCATCAGCATCCTTCATTTATCTGCCCGTGGTCATTTTTTCCCTTTTTTTTTTGATTCCTGTCTCTGTGGTCTGGTGTTCTTTCCCAGTTCCTATCTCCCCTAGTGCTCAGGAACTGCATTCTCTTCCTTCCAGCCTAACTTGTAGAGTCCCTTTTTCTGTGCTTTTCTTTCTTCTCCCCCTTGTGAGCTTTTTACATTATTATTTTTTTCTATATAAAAAAAAAATAGGTTGTAAAACCACAACAGATCGAGCACAGCTGTGGAGCCTCCTGTGGCTTGTATGCCCTGCTTGAGCCTCTTGGTGGTACAGAAGACCTTAGGTGGCACCTGATATTTGATCAGGTCTAGGAACTGAGCCTTTGGAACAGCTTTTCCTTAAGAATAAAGCATATGGATTTTTTTTTCTTATAGCAAAAATAGAAGACTTGAAAAAGTGTGTGAAACAGCATTTTTTTTCAAAGATTTATAGTGGAGTGAGATGGTAGAAGGTGCACTCTTGAGACACAAATCAGCAGCACTTAGGAATGTTGTATTTCTTCCTGAAGAGCTGGAATACCAGAACTTCTCAAGGCAATAATTGCCACCCAACTGTTTAAGCTTAGGTTAACTACTTTTTTTTTTTAATTTGACATTAGAAGCAGATGAGCTGTTTTCACTGAAGCTTTCCAATTGCTGCTCTGGAGGCAGGCACCTGATGTTAGAAGTTTCATACCAAACAATTAACATTTGAGAAAGCTCATGGGCAGCTGAAGGCTGGAATTTATGTGGAATGTGGCGGGCAGTCTTTCATAGGATGTGGCACTATTAGCTTCTTCTCTGATTCATGGCACAAGCACAGTTCTGTGTGCTTGTACTGTATTGTCAAGTGTTGTATTGGGAAATTGACCCCTCGTCCTGACAAGCCACTAAATAAGTTTCTGACTTTATTTATTGTTTCTTTACCTACAAATTCATTAAACTTTTGAGAAGAAACCATTTCTCATAGAACCTGATGCAAAGTCCTTGCTTTTAGGATATTATTAAACATGGAAGACGAAGATGTAAGGAGCAGTATTTGAATTATCAGGAATCACAGCATTAATCAGTCATAAATTCATACTCATAGCTTTCTGCAGTGCTTGATGTAATTCGGGTGCACATTACAGGAAGAAGTTTGGCTTCTACACACTTAGAGTATCATCTGCTGATTGTAATTGTCTCATTGGCTTTTAAAATTGATTAATAAGAGGCATGGGGAAAAAAAAAAGTAGAATGGTAGGGAATGGTGCTAACCCAAATAAACACAATGTGTCAGGAGCTCTTGCACCTGGAATGGAGCCATATGCTTAAAGGTGACGTGAAGGGTTTGGGGGGTGGGAGAAAAAGACAGTGAACTTTCCTGTGTATAAAGCAAGGCAGAAGAGATGGGGATGGTGACTCTCCTGCTTGTTTTTCTTGTCTTGAAAGCAGCAGGCATGTCATCACTGGTATTCTCTCTGTTTGCCAGAAGACCTCTTGGTGGTCTTGCAGGCTGCATCGTGTGAATTCTCTTCTCTTAATTGAAGGGGTGGAGATTCTAAATCTCTAACAAAGGTGTATTTTTCCCAAATCTCAATTAATTATGTGATTAAAAAGCGCTTTAGAAAACCAGACTGAAAACTTTCTGCTCTTTACTGAATTACTCCACTTCTATTTTCCTGTGATACTGTGATTTCATTAGGTCATTAAAGCCCTCAAAATTGATGGGATCTAATTTTTAGCGTAATTAACAAATTGCAATACTGTGTCAAATCCTTATTTAACTACAGGAAGAGGCAAAACATCCTGTATTCTTTTTTTTAATACCTTAAACCGTGTTTTTAGTTAACGTCACTGCAGGTTAACATTTTTCTCATTCTTCCAGGGATTCAGTAAGCTAGTTATGTGTTCACTCTTCCCTTTGTCTTTCCTTACTGAGCAATGCCGGTGTTCTATCTCTAGCTAATAGATCTTAGTAATAAACGCTGTCTTTTCTAAATTACAAGTGTTGCTAAACAGTTGTTGTAGCAGTGCTACGCTTATTCTCTAACTTCATTGCTCTCCTTAAAATGAGGGCTGCTTTGAAGGCTTATTTCTCATGTTCTGCATCAAATGAGTATTATCCTGATGGTACTTGATTTGTCGGTGTTGCGTGTTCAGGCCTATTTTTGAACTTCTTTGCTGTATGATTAACTTCTGAGGAGAGGGCTTGCTTGATCACTTGGTTCAAAGGCTGCCAGTAGGACAGCTTTCAACATCTGTGTCAATTTGACTTTATTTTGATAGTGGTTATTACTATGGTAACTCTGAAGGTGTAAATAAGAAAACAAGGGACAGGGTTGAACTGGGGAAAATGGAGTTAAAAATGCAGTCTGGCTGAGAAAAGATCATAAAGAATTGAGTACTTAAAGAGCTGTTACTTGTGTGTGGTTAATGGCTTAGAACTTTTGAGATTTTTGCAATTGCCAGTTTGGCCCAAAATAATAGTATTTAGGGAGAAGTTTTTGTTAGAACTATAGCATGGCATTCTGGTATTGATCTAAAGAGCAGCATATGGGTGCTGCCAGCTGAGGTAGGTACTGTGAGGTGCAGTTGAGAATAAGCTCCAGCATTGTTATTCAGAAGTTGTAGAAAACCATTCAAAAATACATCACTGTTGATGTGCTGTCACTGATTGCAGCTGATGGGAATTGCCCTGGTAGTGCAGATAACAATTCAGTAGTCTCTTGCTTGGCCGTTTTATAAATAGAAGACTTTCTTAGAAACACAAGTTTCAAAATCTACCTTTAATTTCTGTGTGTGGTTTCAGATAAATAGAGGCAGAAATAGAAATCCTAAGTTGCAGATCAGTTGCAAAGTAGTTACATCTTACCTGAAATCATAATCTCCAGACTACTTACTTCTCACGTGGGGTGATTTATGATGAGGAGGAAGAAGTTGGATTTTGAAGAGCTCTCTGATTCCTGTGGGCTTGTGTAAATTCAGGTAGCAATTGTAAGAGAGAAAGAGAAAGCACAGTTCCTTCATAGCTCAATACAGAGTGTTGCATGTCATGACCTGTATTTGGCATCTCCATTAAAAAGGTGCAGAAAGGAAAGTGTTTCCAATGTCATAATAGATGTATATCAGCTACCCTGTCTGAAAATAAGTAAAAAATATAATAATAATAATAATAATTTTTTAACATTCATTGTGCATTCACTGATTTACTGGGTCAGTCTGAAACCTAATGTTTTATATTTCAAGGGTGGTTGGTGATCCATTTGTCTTTCCAGCCTACATTAAGGCAGGGCTAAATAATTATTGTTTGTTTGTTTATTTTAACTTCAGTGGAGCAGCGGGACTTCATTGGAGTGGATGACACGGGAAAAAGATTGCTCTTCATGGCTAATGAAGCTGACCTAGATGAAGAACTTGTCATTAAAAGATCCATCCTGCAGAAGTAAGCTGTAATAGAAACAGAACTTGGAATGTTCCTACTTCACTCTTAAGGAAAGGTTAAGATGGGAGGAGAAGGCAACCTTTTGGACTAGGGAGTGGACAGTACCTTATTACTTGTTACAGCATTACAACCAATTAATAAGCTTGTCCATTGCCTTCGTTGTGAAAAACTTCAGGGAAAGCAGTATGGATGAAAAAGCAACTTTCTGTGAAATGAATCCAGTGTTATGATACAGTTCAGATGCAGTTCAGATTCTGATATTCAAAAGTGATAGACCTAAGTCCATAAATAAAACTTTGTAACCTCTGAGAATCTGAGAAAGGCTCTCAGGATTTCTGCATATGAGGCATAAAACCTCAGCTGCATTTCCAGGCCTAAAAAGATTCATTAGAAAATCTGTGTTATATCCAGCATTAAATTGCACTGAGGATTTGGATAAATGTATTAAATGTGTCAGATTTAGCTGAGGTTCCTGTGCAGTATAATTCATATCCATTATTAGAAAAATGAAGGATGGTTTGTTGCTCTCTATACTCTTCTATACAGCAATTCTAGTTCTCTAAGATGCATACTGTCTGACATCTTCTGTGGAAAGCTCTGCTGGCTCCTTCAGAGGCCAGCCTTTGTAGTCTGTTCCAGGCTGACAGTCAGGCTTTCACCTCTGAGATTAGACACCTGTGGGGCAGCCATCTAGGAGCTGAAAATTCATCCATGTGGACCTTGTAAGTCAAGGCTACAGACATCTGGGGTCTGCTCCCAGATAATCTCTTCTGTGAAAATGTCTCTGGTGTATGCTGTAGGCCATGTGAAATATTTGGGCTTTAACAATTCACTGCTAGGTGTAATCTTTCTTTTAACATCCTGCTACCAGATGCGAGGGGGATGCTGTGTGCCCATGGAAAAATGACTCCTCTTCTGCCAAAATTGAAGGATTACCCTTGATGACGGTGGCCAAGAGTGAGCCACGTTAACTGCTGTGATGGAAGGAGTCTGTCCCAGGATTCCTCATTGTCTCTCTCCTATTTTTTTTTTTTCCTTGGACGTGACAAGAATTGAGCTGCAGGTGTGTGCTCTGTTCATACATGGCAGTTATCTGCACAGTGAAGGAAATTCAACACTGTTGCATTCTGTGGTTTTGAATAAACAAACACTCATGGGTCTATTCTGAGCTAGGGAGGAATGTTTTATCTACTTAGGCTTTTCTTTATGGCTTTCTAGCAGTAGCGGGTGCCTGTAGTACAGCAACCCAGAAATTGCTGTAACACATGTGAGCTTAGCTGACCTCTGATTTTACAGGTTCATCTCAGCAGAGGTTTTTCATTCCTGTTACCCTATAGCTAAATTAATCAGGCTTTATCCTGCAAGCCAAACTTTGCCTTCAGGAACACCTGTTTGGTTACGTTGTCTTCAGCAGACCTTCTTCATTGTGGCAATTTGGGATCTGATAAATGTAATGTTGATGATAAGTGGATGTGATAAAATCTGTATCTCTGTCTTAGTTAGCTTTGATAGCTGTGCATATGTAAATATAATGCAAAGTGTTAACCATCCTCCAGGTGAAACTCACAGATGATAGTCCAGAGGCACAAGGAGAGAAGATGTGGTAAGTTTAGAAAAAAGTTAAAAATAAAATATAGGCACGCTCTGTGAAAATTCTCAGGAGTACAGAAGTGGCCAAGACCTTAATTTTGTGTTAAGATTCAAAGGATAACATCTCAAACAACCTGGTAGTTTGAAAGCATCGGGCCAGTACCGACTTGGAGCCTCTGGTGTTGCTGCCCTCTGAAACTGCCTGTCGTGGATGCTGTGCTGTGGGTGCTAGCATGTGCTCTGTTTTCCAGCTGCCATCTTGGAGAAGTTCTGAGGGATGAAAAATACTATATGGATATCCTCAGATATTTTCTAGTGAGGCAATTCCAGGGTAGCAACAACTGTGGGAGCTCTAGGAAGATGAAGTGTTGGCAGATAATGATGTTTTAACCACCGTGTTGTCTAGACCTGTTCAAGCTCTGGCTTTCTCATGTGAGAAACAAAAGCAATGCTTAAAACTATCTTTGAAGTCTTTTTTTAAACATCATAGTAAAGCAAGGAGAAAAAAATAGAGCAAGCCCAATCTCGTTTGTCTTCGTGGATCACTTGATGTGACTGACTTTCAGCTACCATGTTGGCCGTTTCTTGATCTCTGGACTTTGTTTTAATGAAATAACAGACGTTGTTGGAAGATGGGAGAATTTCCAGTGCACTCAATTCAGTCCTCTGTAAAATACAATAGACATCTTGAGGGTATTGCTTTTGTTTGTTTTGCTTTTAATGGCCTCTTTGAAGGGTTATGGTGGTCTTGTTACATGAACTCTAGAACTCGTTCAGTGCTTGGTTTGCTTTTCAGATCCTTTTCATTTTGTTTTTTTTTTTCTCTTCCACCCCTCCTTGCTTTTAAGGAGCAGGGAGAGGAGTGGTGGAAGGATTGGGAAGAGAGGATGAGATTTTCTTTAAAGCTAAGCCTCTTGTTACTGGTAAAAATCTAGATCCCTTACAGAAGTGGTTCAAAGGACCTTTGGCTTCCCCTTCTCACAGGAGGGAAGTCCTGTTGACAAAACATCCAAAGCTGTAGAACACTAATTTAAATCCTTGAAGAAAAACCTTTTTCCTGACCTTTGCCTTCTTCCTATCATTGGATTTCACGCTCTTCACTTTCCTGCCATAAAAGAGCAGCTGGTGAGGAGGGACAGGGGAAAATACACATTCTCTTGAGTACCTGTTGAGTATTAAATATTTATTTGCTCTTGACTTGGGCATTCTTACAATAATAAAAAGTGCTACATAAGGAAGCAATAGGATTTCTGAGTTCAGGGTATAATGTGTAGCTGTTTCTCAATTTGATTAGAATTTCTTTTCAGGATTTGTTGCTTTGGTTTCATTTGTTGTGTTTTTTGTTTGTTTATTTGTTTGGGTTTTTTTGTGAGTTGTGGATAGCAGCTTTGGTTTTGAGAAATGGTTCTTATTGTTATTGCAGAGAAAGGAGGTTTTATTTTTCTCCTTTGATTGTCAGAGAAAATTTGGCAGAAGCTTTCTGTTCATTGTTTACTTTTTTTTTTTCCCTCCATTCTTACCATCATCTTGATGACAGGTCCTACAGGTAGCATCCTTCCTGTAGTATACAAGTGCAAAGCAGCATCAGATATGGCCACTCAGGCACATTTTGGTGTCCGTTAGGATGGGCTGAGAGGCACGTTTATTGATAATACCTAGGGAGACTAATGCTGCTGGGGAAAGCTTTTTGAAGGAAATGGTTCCTGTTTGGGTAATGAGAGCTTATAAAAAGCCCTGAACAGCCTGTGCATGTCATTCACTCAGGCAAATAGCTGCAAGATGAGAGTGAAAGAAATACAGTATGGGGAGGTTTCAGAGCCAGTTGAGGGCTCTTTGAAGAGGGGAAAAAGAAAGCTATGTGCTCATCCCTGGAGCCCGGTGTTGCCGGTGACATCTCTGACTTAGGGCTTGGCAGAATGAAGGAGTGAGGAAATGATGAGAATTCCATAGCTGCCTTTTTTGTTTTCGGATGGAGATGGGGCAAAAGTATTTGTTTTCAAAGCGCGATTACAATGGACGGGAACTTTTTGCTCCACCTCTGATATTTATGGTCGTGCAAAGCGAGACAGTAAAAGACACCTGTTGGAGCAGGTCTAAATTTGGAGCATTTCCTTTTAAGATATTGTGGGCTGTGTAAGGGTGAGTTCAATCTTCGTGGGTGTTCCATCTGCACAGACGCAGGTGCAGGGCTTCTCCTGGAGAATATGTTAATAAATCACCGTGACAATTCCAGCTACTTATTACCTCATGCGCTTCAGACAGAAAGGAATATCTCATCTATAAATGTATATAGTACTAACATTAGTAACCTTGGAGTAACAATGCAGATCTGTTTTTAAGATATTTTAGTAGAAAGGGGGGAGGGGCGGTAGGACGGGAGGGAGTCTTTTCTTCCCTTTCCCCTTGCATCAGGAGACTAAAAATGAACACTGTGGTATAACACTGAATGTCTGCATTGCCAAGTGTGTAGGTAATGGGAGTTCCAAAATAGCTTTGATACACTTGATTTCCTTTCAGTTGCCTTGGGATATTGCCTCCTTTTCTGCTGATAATTTGCCTTAAATAAGCAGATCATACATAAACTCAGCAGCTTCCTAAGGTTTTCTGTTCTGCAGCTGCCCTCTTTGGGAAAATGGCATCTCTGAAATGCTCTGCTGCCCTTGTGGTGGCTCATTTGTTTTTCTCTTGTAAAATATAGTTCCATGAGAAAGGAACGACATAGATAGAGGCTGATTTTCCACTGTGTAAAGCATCCTAAACAAGATTGTGGGCAGATGTTCTTCTAGATAGAGTGCTTCATCAGTCACGTGTCAGAACGAGGTGGATTATTTCTAATAGATGGAAAAGCAAGACTTTGATAACCTGGTCCATTCTGCATTGTGCTTTAGGGAGTGGTCCCACAAGCAATACCTCTGGCAGATCTGAAAGGAGGGTGATGATAACCCAGCTCAGTAGGGAAACCCAGAGGAGCAAGTCAGGGCAGAGCAGGGAGCAATAACTCTTAGCTGGGCTTGGCTGTCTACAAGATTATGATGCGTATGGTAGCTTTGGTGTTGCTCCTGTGCTGGGAAAAAAAAAAGATAATTTTCACTAGTAGAAAACTTCAAGGCTTTCTCTGCATTCAACGGATGTTTTAAGGAACGCTGTGAGAAGATGTTGGATATTTCTCTTTTCTCTGAAATGTGACTTTCTGGAAGTGATGTGTGGATCTTAATGTCTTTGCTGTTAATCTATTTTTGCAGTTATTTCAGATCTGCTCTTTTCATAAATAATATTTTTTTTTTCTGATTAATGCTAATAATGAGAAAATAAGTTGGGTTTGCTTTTAGCTCCTCCAACAGAAACAGGAATTGCATGTGTACATTTGGGTAATCGTCCTCCTGCAGATGCAGAGGCCAGATTAGAATCTGGCTCTCCTTTTCAGAACTGAATTGGTTTCACAGTACTAGTAGGAGTTTTAAAAGTTGTAAAAAATTATTTTTGCCAGTAAAGCAAGCAGATCTGACTCTGAGTCAAAACAGGAGAACTAGCTCTATTGAATAACAGAGTGTGATTTTTATGCACTAACTTCTCAGACTATAACTGTGCTTTAAAAAGTGGTGTAGTTTCAATCATATTTCTTTACGAAAGAAGACTTTGCTGAATGCTTCAGAAAAAAATATTGGCCTTTGAGTTTCTGAGATGTAAGTTGGGTGTAGATGTTCAAAAGATGCCCTTAGAGGTCCTGCTTGCCTGTTGAAAAGTTTCTCTGGTCACTGAAAGTAACTGCTGTAACCTAAAAGGCATTCATTTTCATAGAAAGTTGGCCTTTATTATAATGCATTTAAACTTTGGTCAGCTTGTTCTGCTTTTTCTGCAAGTATGTTGGGGATGAGTATAGCCTTTAACTTCAGGAACCAAGTATTTTTGAAATTATGCATTGCTTCTATAATGGATTTATCCAAATACAAGGAAAACATTTCATTTGGTGCTTTTATTTGCTAACGCTTCTTATACAAACAGGAATATTCTATTAAATTCAGTTCACAAGACATTGGCCCCTACATTTTAAATAACATGCTGCTATAACTGATTTTAATACAGTTGCTTCCACTGGACTGTATTGTGTTTTGCTGCTGCCATATTATTTTATTCATTCAGTAAGAGACTGGTGTGTAATATACCCAAATCTTGTCTGTAAAAGAAAGATCATAACATGACTTGACAACTTGTACAGGTAAGAGGTCATGGATCTTTGGGATCTGGAAATGTTAGCGAGGACTTTGTGGAATTTAGCTATAGAAAGAGTTATTGGCAATGGGTTAAATTTTACTGCAAGATTCTTGCCAGCTTTACACTAAGTGTAGGATTAAAAGCAGAGAACATGAGGCTCAGCATTTGGTTTCTAAATGTCAGTAAATGCATGTTGTGTGACTTGTCATTAGTCATCTGTCTGATGCTGAGGTCTCAGACCAGCATTTAGCCCATGACTCAGTTTTACTTTTTGAAGGTTTCAAAGGAGGAAGAGATGACCGTGGTGTTTGGAAGCTGTAGAGTGCGTGTGACTCTGTAAATGTAGTGCTTTGTGTGAGTCATCAGGTTGGATAATACTGAAGTTGCATCTCACTGTTACTCTGAAAGAGGCTTGGATCTTGAAAAGATGACAAATATTCTGTTCATTTAAAAAGGAAAAAAAAAAAAAACAAAACCAAAAACCAAACAAACCAAATACTTAATATTTCAATACAGTTGCCACCATGCAATTTTTGCAGTGCACAAAGGCAGGAAATGTAGCCATTGCTGGTTGTTTTAGTGGCGTATTTACCCCCATTGATCTAGGTGTTATCTGTATGATGTAGGAGTTCCTATGGATGGTCTGGTTAGAAGAGAGGCACAGAATGATCCATGTTTTGCTCTCGACATATGTTTTCAGCCACGGTGTATATTTGGAGAGGCACTGTGTAGCTGCTTGTTGAAATCTTCGGATTTCACCTTGTGTCCAACATCCCCGGAATGACCAGGGAGCCACAGAGGGGCACAGACTCCTTATTGTGTGGCTGGGATGGTACAGAGAAGAAAAGCCAAAGGTCAGAGGAGTTATCCCTACTTGTGTGAGTGCTGTCAGGCTCTCCCCACCACATGTCAGCCATGTGTTCCTCATCAGCGGGATGTGGAACTCCATGACGCAGAGCAGACTGGAATGCGGAGTTAGTTAACACCCGCCGTTGGGGAATTTATCAGCCAATGTGGAATACTGGGGGGAGGAAACAGCCTAGTTTAAAGCAAAGTAAGGGTGAAATGAGGCATGTGACTGTTCCTCTTCAGTTAAAAGGTCTGATTCTGCTTGGGGCTGAGGCCCTGATTCCTGAGCTCAACCAGTACTTATGGTTGTGGTTTGCTTACCATACTGCATTGCTGGCTTTTTTTTTTTTGGTCTGCATTTTAATCCCTTATGTTGTCATGCTTAGCAGAAGATTTCTGCAGTGGGCTGGAGGCAAATACCCTTAGAAATTTCATAAGGAACTATTCATCTAGATCATGTGAAAAAGACTGGGCTTACAAGAGCTTTCCCTTCATTCTGGTCATACAAATGATCATCTCTCCGTAAAAATGGCTATTCTTGGTGTCAGTCGAACTGTGGTTGCATAATTTTATTTAATGCTGTTTCATTACATTTACTCGTAGCTCCTGTGAACTCTAGCTTGGATGATTTATTGCAATTAGCAATTCTAAGAATGTTGTGGAAGTCACAGCGGAAAGAGTGAGGACATGCAATGAACTAGTTGGAGGTGTGTGTGCGCCCAGGATCTTTGCTGGGTTTGCCTTCTTACTTTACTTGCAGCAAGTATATATCTTTCAAAATGTTTCCATTCATTCAGAATACAATGCTGAATTCCCTCTTGAATAGCCGTTGTGTGGTTCCCCCCAAACAGCATTGTGCTGGCAGTTTCTGGAATTACACAGGAAATGAAGAGCATAGCAAACTTTCCTTTCTCTTGCTAAGACATGCTCCACGGGAGTTCTTCCAGTAGATCGAGTAAATAGCAGGGATCTATTCCTAAGGGCACCATGTCCTCTACATTGCAGCTTTGAAAAATCCTAATTTTCTCTGGCTTTAAATCCTTCTTTTCTCTTCAGCAAATTTATTGCACCATTTCTCCAACTAAAGAAGATTAGATAGAGATCCCTTTTACAAGCAGTAAAACTTCTTAGCCAGTTGTCTTGGAGATTTCTTCTAAGACCCTCTGCTTCCTCAGTCATCAAATGCAAGCTTGTCATATTAGGAATTATGAGAACGTGGCAACTGGTCCTTGATATGCAAACTGTCAGTGCAGAATGCTGTATGTAGCATAGTTACTCATTGTAAGTGTAACTTGCGTGCAGCTGCATACCTATGCATTGGCCAGCAATAACTATTTGTTCTGCTTTGGCAGATGATCTTGAAATCCTTTATCTTGGTTTTGTTTTTTTCTTTTTAAAGAGAAGGGTCCTGGGGAATATTCATAATCTGTATTTTTCAAATCCGAGTCAGTTGATATGAATAGGATTTTAAATGGAATAATTTGTAGCCTTCAAATGGAAAAAAATAATAATAATAAAATTAAAAAAAATTGGCTGATGGACTTTAATTGAACTCCAAAGCCTGAAAGCAAATCAGTAAGAAAATGAGGGAAATTCAAGTTAAAGCTGAACTTCTCGTTTTTCTGCATATAAATCTTCCAGCAGCTGGTGATATTTGCAAGAGCACAAGAGACTGTTTTTCAGTATTCCCTTTGATTTTTTTCCTTCCTTTATTATTCCCAAGCTGTAGCATTAAGTATCATTTCAGAGGCCATGCCTGTCCCTAACTTCTTTCTGTCCCGTCTCTATGGTGTGTGCAAACACGTCTGCAGATACGTGTATTATATAGCTTTGTTCACTCACACACTGGTACAGGATTTATAGAACTAAGTATGTATTTTTTGTTGTTGGTTTTTTTTTCCCCAAATGAGTACTGCATTGCTGAAAATACCTCTGAAATTCCCAGTTCTGTGACTTTGAGCCTTCGCCAGGTAGAACAGCAATAACAGAATCACAGCCAGCGGTGCCATAAATTTCAACTGAAGTATTGGGTAAGAAGGCTGATTTCTGTTTGTACTGTTGTTAGAGATATTTATGCAGGGCAGGTCTTTCAGCAAGTGTGATTATTTTCAGAGAGGCCCTCTCCATTCTTGCATTAGAATGTGCTGGGGATGTATGCAGGGAATGGCACCTGACGAACTGCAGCCAGACAGAAGGAATAAAATCCCTTGAGTGTGAGACTTCTCTTTATGACCATTTTTCACTTCTAAAGCCACTTGAAAAATATTGTTCTTCAGGTAGATTTCTTTCCTAGATCCCTGTGTTAGCATTTGGGTGCCTGCCATTTTCCCAGACCAAGAAGCTACTGAAGACTTAAGCTTTTCAAGTAGGAAAGTATGCACACACACAATTTGCAGCACCAGACGCTATTGAAAGAATAATGGACCATTCCCACATTCAGTTTCATTCTTCATGAGCTCCCTCCCAGACCTCTGGAGCCACTGTGCTAGCAAATGATTACATTCTGTTTCTGTTCCATAACTCTTCCTAAACAAAATGTTAATTGAGACATAGATTTATACAATTTAGATTCCTTTGTTAAATCAATGCGGTTAAAGGTAGCCTCTGGTTATTGAAGGGGTGGATTGCTGAGCCAAATTAATGCTTGCTGTTTTGTTTTTCTGTATCCTACCATTTGGGAAAATAGTAGATGTTTAAGATTTAAGGAATACATCTACTGAATGTGTTTGTTTTAGATCTGTGCCATAGTACTATAGCTCTAGAATGCAGGATTCTGTGTTCTGATTTGTGCTGTTAGGTGAAGGAAATGACCTGGAAAAAACAAAAAGCAAAAACAACAGAACCCTAAACTTTGGCATTTTTTCTTAGTATTTGCTGGAGGAAGGTGTTACGATACTGGAGTTGTTATATAGATTATGGGCCTTCACATGTGTTAGGTATAACCTTGTGCCTGGGGTTTAAAATGACTTCTCAGGTTCTGGACATCTGTTGACCTGAAGGGTTTGCAGAAATGTTGTCTGGCCTTACTTCTCAGTGATGTACACTTGTCTTTGAGGTAAACAAGGGGAAAAAAAAAAAGTAAAATATTAAAATGTTGAAGTTTGATAATTGTAGAAAACCATTGAAATGAGCTACCTTTCTGTTCACAGCAGTATAGTTCTCTTGTCTCCTTGGTGATCTGATGCTGGAAAGGTTGAAAGATACCATGTCAATTGATGTGCTATCACCTGTTTACATTAAGAATATCTTGTAAATAATGTACAAAGAGATCTCGCTTCTACTTGCCTTTGTGGCCTCAAGAAGTCTGCTTCATATTTGTCTCTCATAATTTCTTCACTTTTTAAAGTAAACACAATATTACTTCTCCAGCCTCATACAGGCATAACTCATGAATGTTTATGTCAGTAATGTAAATGTAAAATGCTACTCTGGGTATGGGGTATGAACTGTTGCCTTTCCTGCATTTAGTACTCGCTAAAACAATCTGCAGGAAGCAGCTGGTGTAACACTGCATGCAGCGTGAGCTACAGATCATGTTTATCCCTAGATTTTCAGTTTCAGCACTCACGTTGTTTCATCCCTCAGATCCCAGTAATACTCAAATGTATTATTATCTATAATACTACTCGTTCTCCAGTTTTTTCATAGGAAAGCATTGGACATACAGGGAAAAATGAAATACGATTTGTTTCCTCTTAACAGGCCACTATTCTTGAGTGCACGCTGTGAAATTCGCGGATAGGTGGTTCCTTGCCTGCATGTGACCTGGTTTTACAAATACTGCCTTGAGTCTGGCACTGCACCTGAGCTAACATACAAGCATCTGTGCTGCTGCCAGGGCTGGCTGGCAGCGTGTAATGGGCGTTGGTGCATCTCCCACGCCAGGAGGAGCTGGGGGCACTTGGTGGGAGCCAGCCTTGGAGCCAGAGCAGTAGTACTGCCAGGGCTTCCTCAGGTCTGTATTTACCCCAGATAAAGGGGGAAAGGTGATGCTTATGTTTGTCAATCCCTGAGTTTGCTTTGCTGATGGCCACTTTCAGTTTGGCCATCTGATAGCAGCTTCAAAATTCCAAGATAAGAATTGCCTTTTTCTATCCACGTTTACAGCTTTGGTCATCACTTTGAGGCTCCACCGAAATGCAAATATCCAACACTCAGTCTTTTACAGTTCTTCAGATATAGCTTACTTTCTTTATTAGAAAAATAATGCCCTCTAGAAGGCTCTGTCACTCCAAAGATTAATTGCTTTCATTTTGTCTGAATGTTTTTAAAATATACCAACAATTTTGTCTGGGTGATCTGCTCTAAAGAAATGCTTTTGGGGTGATTTGGATAGCCATGTGTGATCTGCTTAATCAGTTCTGAATGAATGCTTTGTGTGTGAAGACTTGTTCTGAAACATGGATTGTGGTAATATAAAAGGTGATGCTGCTGTGTTAAATACTGACCTCAGAGATCATAAATGAATATGTAGAACGTGAGGAAGTGGTCTCCAGTTGTTCCAGAAGAGGTTTAAATTGGGTTTCAGGAGGAATTCTCAGAGGGAGTGGTCAGGTGTTGCAATGGGCTGCCCTGCAAGTGGTGAATCCTTGACAGTATTTCAGAGACGTGCAGACGTGGCACTAAGGAATGGGACATTGCAGGTCAGGTTGATGGTTGGATTTGGTGATCTTGGAGGTCTTTTCCAACTTAAATGATTCATAATTCTAATGTAAGGCAAGAATGCAGTGAACAGCAGAAATGCCAGATGTCAGGGCTGAATTACAGGTGAGTAACCTGCTGCAAACAAGTTTGTCACTTTATCCATTTCCTCATTTCTATTTCTGAAATCGTGAAAGATCATTTTAGCACCTTGAAAGCATTGGCAGTTTGAGGCAAGAATATGAATTCGTGCATCTCTGAGAAAGGTGTTGAGTCCTAAGCAAAAAATCTTCAAATGACAGAAAGTACAGAAAGCTCAAAATTCTAGTGTACTCCGGGGTTTCAGTCTAATGGGATGAAGGACAACCAGAGACAAGTTGTACTGATGTGGATCAAAATATGGTGGAGAAAAAAAGCGTATGAGAAGCAGTTCTTAGTAGTCTTGTTCATGACCTTAAGCAACATCTCCCTCACTGTTACTGTTTGCTGTGATCAGAATCAATCCTGCATTCACACCTCTGAGGACCTAATTATGTCAGCCAGTTAGTTGAGGAAGACCCAAAATTGAGATTAAAAGATTCAAACAGTAAGACGCAATTGTTCTCCTGTGACAGGAGCATTAAGTGCTGACTTGATAAGCCAAGATCTTCCCCAGAGAACATTTCTGAATGATTCTAGAGTGTCTTTTATTAATGGAACTGTTTCCCTGCTGAACTGACAATGTGTTTTTAAGAACTGCCATCACTTCCAGAGGCACTTTGAAAGGAGAGGTGATTCTTACCAGAAATAGAACTGCTATGCTGTACAGTTTATACTTCCAGAAATTGCTTTGAGGCTTCAGTTTGTATTTGATTTTTGGCTGGTTTGCAGGATTGTATGATCCAGTCGATCTGGTCATGTTTTTAATTGAAAACACACGTACTTTGTATACACTACGAAGTATCATTGGTGTGTAAGGAAGAGCCCATGAGAGTGTATTTGAAAGTTTTTAAGCCACACCTGGGCATAGAGAAGGCTTAGCAAATGGCTTTCTGTGTATCCGTTGTGTAGTTGTTGGTTTTGGTTTTTTAATCAATGTACGTCAGAGATCCAAATACAAATAAAGTGAGTCCTGTTGGCTAATTAAATCAGTGCCTCTGTGGAAGAACTTCGTTTCTGGAATTCCTCTTGTAAATCCGAGATATAAACAAAAACCTGGTTACTTTTATATCATTTCCCTCTGCCTCATGTATGTGATTCTGGAAGTTGGAGAGTTGTATGTTTATGCCTTGTTTTTATAGCAGAATATTTGTGTGGCTGAGTTTTTATTGAAGCATAATTCCTGGTTTCCTTGCAGTTGAGCAAGGCTACTGTACAGTGGAACATACATTAACTCGAGTCGCTGTACAAGGCTGTTCAGTTTGAAGCTGTTCAGGCAGCAAATCGTTCTCCAGTGTTTCCTCATTAAAAGTTGTTTGCCACTTCTCTGGAGATCCTGAAAATAAATTGGAAGCGTTTCCTGAAAGAAGGATGTGCAAAGAACAGCTTATAGGCCGTGGATCTTCTGTCCCCCCATCTCCTGCCCCATTTGTGGCTGGGACAGGTACCCTTGTGTTCTGTTCGGCTTCGTTTCACCTGCATGCCTGGCTGAGCAGCTGCCAGAGCCTGCCTTTCAGCTGAAGTTGGCTTTAGTTTGTTCCTTCTTAATGGTTTTACAGTTTGCTTATAGGCTGTGAGCTCTTGGTTTTCTGCATTTTAAATGAACTCGTGCACAGATAGTACCTGCCTTAAGAGTTTATAATCTAAAAAGACATCCTAGTGTGATACTGTCTTTGCCGTGCATCAGATGTGAATGTTGGGCTTTTTATTGTAAACATATTTTTAATAAATTCCAGTGTAATCACAAAATCTACTGTTTGTGAGGAGTTTATATTCGTTAGTGTGAATAATCAGACCTACTGCTTCTGTTAAGTACAAAGCCTCCCTTTTATTTTTAATAGCAAAATACTTCCAGAACGGAGCCCAGAAGCTCACATTGGAAGAAGGAAACGTAACACATCTTTTAAAGCTTCCTGTTCATTTTGGTTGTGCTTACTGCTTTTCTTACCTCTGATTTTTATTTTTATTTTTTTAAATACTGTTCTCTGCAAAAGCAGCCTTTGTAGACTTGGTCCCTTTTTTATGTTACTAATAGAGTCTAGAGGCTTAGCACAGGTCTTTATAGTTACAGATTGTTTCCAATACATTTTTTTCTTTACAAACTATGGGCAGGACTGCACACGAAATCTCTGTTATTGTATTTGTGCTTTGTACTCGTGTACTTGTTGACTGTTTTACAAGCCAGTAACGTAGTAGCCACAGGCTCGGAAGCTTGCCCAGAAATCTGGCATATTTAATTAGTGCTAGTAAACAAGCAGAGTTTCAAATTTAATTTTTCCTTCTTTAATTCCTATAAACCTCAAGCTATTTAAAACTTAATTTTGACACTAGTTTCGTTTATGCAGTTGGATAATACTGAAGCAGTCCACAACCACAGATGGAATGGTCCCAGTCTCTTCCAAGCAAGAAGGGAATAGAAGTTGTTTCATTTTAATAGTATTTGAGGTTGCCATAAAACTGTAAATGATAATCTTCAGGTCTTCTACTATGTATTTTCTTTTTCTTTTTGCGAAGCTAAGTGTTTCAAGATGAGGAGATTGCCCTGCTGTGGATTTAGCCTTGTTAAGGAGAAGGACTGCATTTGTTGCCTCTCTGGTCTTGGTACAGAGAAGTATTTGAAGAGCAAATTCTGGAGGCATCTGAATGCTGTTACCCACCACAGACATCTCATTGCCTCAACTCTGCATGGTTTGAATCACTACCGCAGATAGCAGAGGGTTCGGCTGCTGTCTTTCTCCTTTTGCTTTTCAACCTTGGCTTGTGATCACTGGTGAAAATGGCTCTGTATTATTGCGTTCATCATTAGGGACCTCTGAATCTAGATTAATGACTTTTCTCCTATCTATTTGATTACTGAAGTCAAGCTGCCTTGAGACTACAGGTGTGCCAATGTCCTGCATCACAGTGATGCTTGCTAATTTTGGCCTGGAACTGGACTTTGTAATGACATCTGCAAGAAACACCAAATTATATCAGTATTTAGACTATGAAAATACACTGAGCAGTGTCTTAAGTGTCAACATAACTTTTCCTTCAAGACTTTTTGAAGTGAATACTGCCCATATCTTCTAATTAAAGGTATTTCCCACCTCCTGTATTGAGTTAGCACACGCTGAGCTGTACAGAGCTCTTGTTTGTGTGAGGTTTCTAATTCAGCAGTAATTATCTGCGGGCTGAAGTTAACGTACAGCTCAAAAATATCATTTCAGTGCATTGAGTTGGTCAGGATTTTCTCTTGTCCGCTGCAGTTTTCTAACAGCCATATTATCATTGTGTCAAAGGAGTGAAATTCCCCCTGCTGAATCTTGAGCTGTTATTCAGGTCCTAGCAATGGGTGAAAGATGAGGAAAAATGCTGGAAATTGCCTTCTGTCCTCAATGCAGTGTATGTTTATGTCAGTGGGTCTTTATGCTGTAGCACTCCAACTTCAGTGTCCTCCTGAAAGCATTTTATGTGTAAGCTCGGAATCTTACAGTAACGTGCTGCAGTAACTTCTGTTATGGCCATTAACAAATCTGGAAATTTTAAGTTATGAGTAATCTGGTCTAATCAGAAACTAAAGCAGTGTGGTTCTAACTGTTGTAATTACTTGTTTAAAAAATGCATACTTGGACTTTGGGTGGATATTAAACTCTTCTTGTGGTGGCAAATGTTCCTATGTCATTTTTTTTTCCCCCTGATCTTTATGTTCATCATCCCCTGGTGTTTCTGATGATGTTTTATAAAATGCATGAGAAGAATTACTCATAGAGTTACTTTAGGTTGGAAGAGGAGGCTGCAGTTGGCTTCAGAGGGACTTTAACTCTCTTTTGGTTTTAAATTGTCACTCTGCACAAAGAATGGTGCTTTCTCTATTTTTAAGGCTTTGTTTTAATGACTGCATATTAGATACTTCTAAAGTACTTGCTGACAAATACCGTAGTGTTCTTCAAAATGGCAAAGTATGGAAGTATTTGTTTTACTTGTGTGGAACTTACACTACTTGCTGTATTCTCTGCATAGCTGGGCAGTATTTGAGTGCTGATGCTGTCCTGAGCCCTGTTGGCTTTCAGTGCCCTGAGATCTCATGACCCCAAACTGATGTTGCCCTACCTCCAGGATGCCGTGTGCCTTTGGGTGTACCTCTGTGCAGGGGCCGAGTCATAACTTGAGCTCTGTTTTCCTTTAGGGAGGCGGAACTCGTCCCACTACTGTACTATCAAAGGAAAGTGAGTGATCAGGTAGTAACAGATTTCAAAAGAGATTTTTAATTGTAAGCAACTCATAGTGAAGAAGGCTCTGGTGAGGTACCTGCATTTTGCAGTTCCTACACTGTAAGTTCTAGCTGTGAGGAAAATGCCCTCTGTACCTGAGAGGCACAGAACAGCCTTGGAGCCCTCAGGAGCAAAGCTCCGTTGGGCAAGGTGCTGTGCTTGGTCTGGTTCTGTTTGCCTTTCAGTCTAGGGCAGTGACATAAAGAAACTGTGGCAACCTTCCTGTGTTTAAGCTATATATTGCTAGTGACCTACAGCTTTGACCCAGTATTCGGTTTCACTGTTTCCCATGCATTTACTGTAATTATTTGATTTAAGAAAATATATCATATGTCTGCTGCTCAGCCCTTTGGGAACTGATGTAGGAGGGATCAGCAGGAACTGCTGTTCTTCAGTAGCCTCTACTCAGTCCTCCAGCTTCGCTTGTTTGCTTAAAACTTGTTCCTCTTATGTGTTGTCATCCTTTCAGCCCCGGTGATCTTAGGGAACAATTATTTGCTAAGGTGAATTTCCACTAAGCAGGAAGCAAAATGAGCTGAAAATTGGAAATCATTAGGGTTGCCAGGTGCAGACTACTAGTTCTTTCTCCTCCTTTAGCAAAGAAAGCATTTCCCAAAGCTTGATTAAGTCCCTTAAATCACAGTTTAGCTCAGAATAAGAAAAATAAGCTCAAATACCAAATCTGAACGAAGTGACTAAGCCATGTCCTGTTGTGTTGGAATTGAATTGGTTATAGTGCACAGTAATCTACTTCATTGTCATCCCAGCCTTAACTGTAGCATAAGATTATTACATTGAATGTGTATAATAAAAAGGCTTTCACTTTGTATGTACTGCTTTAAATATTTTGGCACACCACAGAAAGAAACTATACGTGCAAGGCTTGATTAATCCTTTTTCTCTGTGTGCAGAACAAGTAGCTGCTGGAGCTCAAGGGTAGAACCTATTAATAATGTCTCTGGCAGTCCCTGCCCTCCTTCAATGTATTCTCCTCTCTTCATACCAAACTCCATCCTTATTATCAGGTTGGTCCCTTTTTTGTTTTCCAAGTGAAGCACGTGGGTGTTTTAGTGGACCAGCACCTAATAGAAAAGTGCATCATGTAAAAGATGTGCATGGCCTGGATTTCAGTATAGGGCAGGGAAAGGAGAAGGGGGTAGGGAGACTGCGGGGAGCCCCAGCCCTTACAGCTGTTAGCACTCAGGGTGGCAGAGCAGCCCCTTGAAGCAAGCTTAGGGAAACTGCTGACCCCAGCAGCTGTGTTGGCATGCTCCCAGGGGATGCTCGTGCACCCAGGAAGCATTCCTCCTCCTGGGGCAGGTGAGGAATTGCTGCTGTTCTCACTTTCCTAAGAGGAAGCTGCAGCAGGGTGAGGAAAAACATTCTGTGCAGGGCTGTATGATGAGTTGGCCCTGCAGCCGTCAGCACCCTCGCTGCTCAGAGCTGAAGTCAGAGAGATGTAAATGTTCAGTTGTGGCGTTGGTGCCAAGATAACGAGTCTTTGTGTATGGAAGGTCATGCTGGCTTATTGTAAACCATTACTGACCTTGAACAAATATTAATCCTGAGCTCTGCCTGCTAACCTATACTCTTTATTCTAGAGAAAATGACTTAATCTTTGGCTTTCAATGAAAGCACGTTTCTTTACCAAAAAGTTTTCAACATCTTCCTGTCAGGAGTAGATTCATAATTTGTATTAGAGTCTCATGAGCATATTAATAATATAATACAACAAAGAAAAATGGCACATGATGAAGGTTATAAATGAAAAATATTTATTATTCGGAAGGCTTTCAAGCAACTCTGGGTCATTAGATCAATAAAACATTTGGATCTTGAACTACTTGCCATTCCTGGTGCGGGGCCTCTGCAGAAGCAGCTTTGGGAGGATGAAGTGTTACGTTCCTGGGTGTCTGCAGGCTGTCTGCAGGCAGGTGCTGGGATATCTGATGGGAGATCTGTGCAGTGAGCATAACACATCCTTCCCTGCTAGGCTCTCAAGGGACCAGAGTGTTGTATGATGCCCTCTCGTTTTTGTAAATAAGGTTGTTAGAAAAGTGAATGCAAGAGCAACACCAAGAACTTGGGGTGACTGAGCTTGGGAGGCAGGGTCACTGGGGGGCCATGGCACAGTCCGTAAGACAGACAGCAGCAATGCGTGCCACCTTTAAATCCAGCTTGGTGATGGTATTTCTGCCAGGCTGTGCCCTGCTCCTCGCTGTGCCAGCTGCCTTACATCACCCAGGTGTTTCTCAGAACACAGCTGAACCAGTTCTTCCACCTGAGAAACAGCATACTGCCAGCCAGAGCCCTTCTATGATAGATGATGTGATTACTCTAATTAAACCTTGCTCAGCCCTCCTGCAGAGCTGGCAGAAGGCGGGTGGCCTGGCCCAGTTTTGCAGGACAACCCAGGACAGGGAGCAGAGCCGTGCACCACAGCTGCTGCTGTTCAGCCCAGAGATGGCAGCATTTCACTGGTGGGCAACGCAGCCCCGCCGTACAGTGGGGACATTCATTTTGCTAAGTGCTTTGGGATCCTTTTGGCCAAAAGCACTGTGTAAAATTAAGGTCATAAGGTGTCTGGGATTTTTGAAGAGCCAGTGTAACAGTGGTCTTTTATTATTAGCGAGTTTACAGCCAAGAGCTGTCCCGTAAATGAGCAATGCATTTTAGGGATTTTTTTTTTTCCCTTTAAAAGTAGGAATGCTCGAGACATGAAAGGTGGTCTGGCAGCTTTTGCTGTAAGGCTTCTCTTAGTGTGAGTCTGTACACGGGTTTTGTGTCAACAGGAGAGCACCACCTCCAGTGCAGACAGGCAGGGTCAGCCCGGTGTGATGGAAGCGGATGGTGCGCTTCTTGCAAGAATACAGTGAGCGTTGAGGGAGGGGAAAGAGGGGATATGCTTTGGTTGCACAGACTGTGTGAGCTACTTGCAGTTACTTACAAAATAAATGCATAGAATCCATCATTTTCACTTAAAGCGCTTTTAATTTATTTCTTTTTCTTTGAGGGATAGCAGGGAGATGAACTAATAACTCCATAAGCCCACTGTGGATGTAATTCACGTATCAGCTCAGAAGCCAGGTTAATAGTCGCTGTGATTGCCTTCTTATTGTGTCGCTGCTCGGATTAGTGTTGGAGTACAGATAGCCCCAGGTCCTTGAGATTATTTAAAGGCCTTCATATTTTCCAGCAACAGCTGTATGAAGTTAAAGGGAAGGAGGCCATGGGATTTCTCTTTCTCAGCTAGTTTATTTGTGAGGTGCTGAGGTTAATGTGGCAATATCCCATGCTTAGTAGAGAGGCTTTTTGGCTTTAAGCATTGTGTGTGCTCCCTTCAGATTTATGATTTTGACCCCAGCCTGGCATTATCACACTGTCAGTGGGAGTGCGGGGCTGCTTGGAACCTCCAGCTCTCGGTGGTAATCGCTCTTAATTAGTTTACAGTTGAAACAATTGTCCGTCTTTTTGCCTTTAACAAGGGAAGGTTGCTCTATCAGTGCTCGACTTCCCCGAGGGAGGAAATCCCACCAGAGGTTATCAGGGAGAAAAAAGCTTGGGGCTCCGCTTTCAAAGCAATGCCATGTACGAAGCATGCATCAATCCTGTTAGTACTGCTTATTATTTCACAATGGCGCGTGAGGAATGACGGGCACAGGCCTTTTTAAGGCCCCTTGCAGACCTTTATGCACTCTCATCCCGAGTCAGGATTTTGTGGAATTAGGTGCTGATAAAAGCCAATTTTACACATTAAATTGCATTCTTTGAAATTGCTCTTTTAATTGCCAATCTTTTCCTCACTTCTCAACAGATCTCTGTGAGCTTCCTCATTGTCAGCTTTCTGCCAGGGAGCCCTCAGTGCTGCATCATTAGGGCTGAAATCTGCCATCACTTAACATAACGCACAGCGCTTACAACGGGGAGCAGCCCCCTCCCTTGCATGGGAGCACAGACCATAATAGATGCTATAGTGGCAGCACCAATGGGAGTTTTTACCATGTATTTTAATGACTCGTGCTTGATTACATTTGCTAGATTGAACTGAAGTTCGTGTAGTAATTGGTATGATTCCTAAGGGCTTCGCATTTGACGTTCCTCGCTCATTAAGGAGCTCCAACAATGGCTGTTGCAACTTTCATCTCTACGGTGACCCTCTCAGATATATATCCAGCCTTTCTCTTTTGATAAACTACCCAGCCCTGCATGCATTAACACGTACCCATCTGCAGCCAGCCCTTCCCACTACCTTCTCTGCTGCTTTGATGATATAATTAAAAGCACTGCGCATTATCTCCTTCCGAGCGATAAGTGTAGGTGCGCCAGCTCTCAGCTCCTGCGTTGTTTGTTATTCGATTCTCTCCGTATCAGCTGTTCTTCTGACTGGCTCATTTTTCATATGTTGTAAAGATTAGCTGATGGAGGGGGAGATCAGAGGCATGTGGAGGGAGTGTGGCTTTCCATATTAGTAACCAGATGCTCATTTGAAATGGTGATGGAGTTTGCTCTTATCTGTTAGATTATTTGACTCCTGTTCTTTTACCTGAAGATAAACTGGTTTAAATGTTAGTCGATGAAAATTGGTATCATCTTTAGTGGCTTGTTATGAGACAGTGCTCTTGTTGGCCTGGGTTAGTGTGGCTATTTTCTCCTCGAGTCTGGTTTACAGAAATCACAGTTTTGTTTATGCATATGCCCAAACTTGCCTGTTTGACCTCTGAGACTGTGATTATAATATTAATCTGTGGGACTATTCTGTTGCACATCTCTTAGGTGGTCTGTGTTTCAGAGGATTTTCATTGTGGGACCTCCCTCTTGTTCAGCATGACATTCCATTATTGTTCATATATTCTACACTGAAAGCCAACTTAGAGTGGTGCTCCAGTACTTCTTGTGATCGGGCTGGATTTTCATCACTGGAGGTGTGATGAAGCTGCTGTGAAAGGACAGCATTGCGCTGCTCTGTCTACTTACACAGATTTTAAGGAACGCTCTTGTAAAGGTGCTTAGCTACTTTGGTTTAATACTTGCATGTAGTTACATATCCTCAGTGCACTGAGGTATAGTGCAGTGTCATTCCATTTTGCAGGTGGGGAGACTGGATGTGTGAAAGCTGCTCAGACACTGGCAGTGGAACTGGCACTTACTGAGGAATTCCTGGTTTACACTTCTGCTTATAGCCTTGTTACCTTCTCCTGCCTTGTATTTAAAGGAAACTTGAATAGAGAGGGAGAAAAATGGCATGCTGGTGCTGAAGCTGTTGTCATCTTCAAATTAAGAATTGTTTTTTTCCTGTTCTCTCTCTATATGAATGTATTTATAAAATGAATATATTAATAAATATAAAGAGAACTTTTTTTCTCAGGGAAGATGGAAAAATTCTCCATCCCATAAATCCACAATGAGGAAACCATCCTTTAGATGCAGAGCAGTAGCAAGTTTGCAAATTTGCAAATGCAAGGCCTCATTAAACTCAGTAGATTCCCTTTCCTTGCATAAAGAACATAGCTATTTGGGCTGACTTCCACAGCAACATCTGGGCCACTGATAACATCAGTACTGGAGCACTGCTAGGTGAGCTCATGTTTTGTTAATGAAGTAACTGACTTGAAGTATATCTATCACTTCTTAGTACCATATACTTACTCCAAAGTGCCATACAACTCATACAGGAACTTTTCCTTACAAGCAGGCCTTACAGAATGTATCACTAGTTAATAATACCCTTGGTTTGATTTGAATTACATGCTTGAGAAATGCCATCTAAATTTATGAAATCTTAAGACCTTTGGTTGTTCAGTGTTAATCAAGATCTGCTCTGAAAAAATGGCTTACTAGAATGCTTTGGTATACTAGACAACTTTGGTATTAGTAAGCATTCAGTGTGTTTGTATTGGTTTACTTATCCACATACTAGCCTAAGTTGAGTGATCCCTTTACTAAGCTAATTAGTAAAAGTGATCTTGATTGCTAACATCTGACTTTAGCGTGTCCTGGAATAAGAGAAAAAAGTTGGCTGGAAGATGCTGGTAAGATGTATTCATTCAGACTGCATTACAAAATCTGGGCATCAAAGGAGAAAAAATGAAAATATAGGTCCTTTCAGGTATAGGTTGTAAATTCCTTCCTTAGTAGCCCCAGGACTGAGTTCAGTTACAGATGTCTTGAACCAGTCCAGTGTGGTTGGACTGTTGATGGCATTGTTCTTGAAGCAGTGGATCTGATAGAGACTTCCGAGTTACTGAGATGCTAATGTGCCCCTGGTTTGGAAAGTAAGAATTCCCTGTTTGCCATTGTTTGGCTGATGATGAGAGGGAGTTTTCCTGATGTTTTCCATCTTATTGGACTGGAGGTGCAAATGCTTAGTAATCAAGCTGTGGCAGTCATTTGTAATGTGTAGTGCTGGGAAGGTGGGCAGACCCCATCTCCTTCCCCTGTTTGCCTCCAGGAAGAGCTGGAAAAAAACACAGTAGTGTTGTGTTTGCTAGTGGAACATGCACAGCCTTGCATATTAAGGCAGGCACTTAGCCAGAAGCTTTGAATTATTGTACCCTGACATTACCCACTGTAACTTTTAGCACTCTGGGCCCATTACTTTGGCTTCCTGCCCAGTAATGTGCAATTTCCACTTACATGAGAAGATGTAGCAGGAGTAATGACTCCTTGGAGGAGGTGTTTTCTTTCGCAGCAAATCAGCCCAGGGCCAGCAGGTGTAAGTTTGCAGGCAGAGTCCAGTAATGGCAGCCTGCTCTATTTTCCTGTCTGATAACCCAGCAGTGGGAAGAAAGAAGTGGATCTACCTTTGCAAACCTCTCACAATCCACTGACTTCATTGCAAAGCCAGACTCTTGCAAACAGCCATGCAATGCTCCATGATTTTTTTTTCCTCCTGTTCTAGGCACCCCAGGATGCACATCAGAACGGGGCTGATGGATGCCCATCTCTACTGTCTGAAGAAATATGTGGTAGACTTCCTTGTAGAAAACAGGTAAGAAACCAAACACAAAGTAACGTCACAGCAGGTGTTTGTACTGACAGGTACTTCAGACCAGAGCTTTTAAAGGGAGAATTGCTTCATTAAATTGGCTGACAATGGAAATGGAAAATAAGCTAATTAAAAACAAACAAACAACTTTAACATCATGAAAAGCAATGCTAAGCATTATGCCTGACTTTCTTGCTCAGGCTTTTCTTTTAATCTAGTAATGGCAAAAATAAAAGTAAAATTTTTGCTTCGTTCTGCATCTCTTGTTATCCTAATGTAGCTGTGTTTCTTGGCTGCTCACTTTGCCAGGGCTCCCCCATTGTTAGGGCTGTGAATACATTTCTGACCTTTGGTTTCCCCCACCACAGTCTGTTTTGGCCTTTGAAATCACCTTTCCTCTCCCCCCTCACATCCACCACCGCTGCAGGTGGGCTATCTCTGCAGCATCCTATGTTTTTAGCTTGTGATGTTCCTCTGTCAAAACTCTGAGACCACCCACTGAGAGCAAGAAAAACATCCATTTATGGAAGCGGAGAAGGATCTTAGCTATAATATTTCATGAAATGGACAAAAAAAAAAAACCACCCTTGTTTATCTTTAAAAAAACAAACAAATGAACAACTCTCCTCACAGTAAGTAGTTTGGTTTTGGAATTGATGTCTTGTTCCTAGAATTTTTGCAGCTCTCTCATCATGTACATTACATATATTGAATGCTCACTGAGTTCTCAAGAGTTTTTCTCCCTTTTAAGTAAGATGAAAGATAAAGGGGTTGAGTAAGTGTTGTGTTCCTAGTGCTTTTCTTAGTAGATAAACTGATGTGAGAAAACATTGTGGGTGGGTAAGTAAGGGGATTTGTGGTAGCCTTGACCATATACAAATCTGGTGATGCAGTTGTGTATGTGTTCAAAGGAGTTCTTTGAATAAGGTTCTGGGAGTGAGCTAAAATTAAGTGGAAAATCTGTGTTAACCCTCAGGGCAATTTCTTACCATGCATAAGAATAAAGCTTATCTGCTGCTGTGACTGGCACGTGGGAGCATTGTGCGAGTCATTTTAGATCCCATTTGTGTATGAGAATGCCTGAAAGGTGAGAAGGCTTCAGGAGAAGGCATTTAAAATCTGGAATAAGCCTTTTGTTACCTATATTTTAAAAAGTCACTGACATCTTGGACTCTGTGGATTCTGTGGAAGCGTGCAACAGTGTGTATGCATCTCTTTTGTCATAATACAACATGTAGAATTAATTTCTGGAAATCTCAGCCATGTAGTTTTGTTGGAATTAGGCATTGCTTGAATATGTGGAAACATTTCACACATTCAGTTTTTTCCTTGGTATACTTCATTCTCTTTTGAATTTGGATCGTTATGTTTGGGGAACAAGGACAGTCTTTGTCTGACGTGTCACAGTGCATGACACGAGGCCTCTAAACATAAACAGTGGTCATTTCAGATTTCAAGGCTTTATGCCGTTTCCATTCAAGCCGGCAAAATCTTTGCTTTTGTGAGTGGCATGATTTTGCCTAAATTGTATTAACCAAAGCCAGCAGAGTGAAATTCTGCTCTGCGTTCTTCAAGTTGCCTCCAGATCAAGTCTTCTGGATTTTTGCAGGTTTGTCCAGGGCTATTTCTTTTCCAGAGATCATTTTGTCTGTATTGTTTTATGTAGCTGTCGTTATTTTACAGAAGCTTTCATTGCAGATACTGTCTAGCTGCTATGATCCTGTGTTCCTCAGGTCTGACTGCCACATTTGCTTTACTTAAACAGCAGGTAGCTGCCTTGTTCTCTTCATTACGTATATGCTGTTAATCCTTTGAATTGAGAGGGAGAGAATCAATTGCTAGTAATGTGTTTAACTGGCAGATCTTGAGAATGGGCCTTTTGCCATGATGAATAAGTTGGTCTTTCAGGCTTCTGGCATCAGTGGGCATTTGCAGCTTGTTTTTCTTTGCTAAGGAAGGGGAGGACAGTGCATACCCAGAGATCTTTCCTTGTTTGGCAGCAATATGCCAGGACTTTTGAAAGATCCTGCAGAATATTTTTCCCTCAAAAGTACTGACATTGACATAATTGTTTGGGTTTAGGGAATCTTTTTAATACTTTGGGTTTTAGTCTAGAGAAAGCATACAGTAAGACTTCGCCTCTGCAATTTTGCCCCAGGACTGGAGAAGCTCAGATGCCTTGTTTAAGTTGTGCGTGTTTAAAACTAACAGCAGGGATTGAAGTGAACAGTGAAGCTCTTGTGTGGTGCCAGGAAGTACTGACACAGCGTACTTCCTCAATATTACAATATTTACATTGTGTTAATATTTTAACAGCGGGGCTTGATGGCAGGCAGAACACCTTTTTTCATTGTTTGTAGCTTAGTAAAGCATTTGCCTTTTTTTTTTTTTTAATTCAGATTTTATTTTGACATACGAGAGCAGAAGAAATGCTGCCCAGCAGCAAAAATACCAAGTCCTACAACTGGTCACTGCTCACCATTCTGTAGAGGAAAGTTATGATTACTTCCAGGTCAAAGAATTGCATGAAAACTAATGTGGTTGTGTGTGGGGGATCTGTTGCTCCAAGTGGGATAAAAGCCCAGTGTACTCCGAGTTTAGCTGCAGAGATGTGGTTAAAATGGCAACTAGCTCTCCCACCGAGAATGTAGTTTGCATATAGCTGCACCTGTAAGAGTAAATTGCATTCCTCTGCTTTGATCAGGTTAATATATGCGTTGTATGTAAAGTCAGACATCGCTAGCAACTACTAGGAAAATGGGGGGGGGGGGGGGACTGGCTGAGATCTTGTTTTGTCCAAGTACATAAATCTGATGTTAGGATTTGGGACAACTCTGTAATATGACACCCATAGAAAAAGGCTCCATTTATTGTTCAGTTCCCAAATGGAGCATTATACAGGGGTTTTATTATCAGCACGGCCACCGTCTTTGTGTTGCTGGACAAACCCCTTAATGTGTCTGTGCACTTGTTTCATCTTCTGTGTGGGATTGTTTGGAGAATAATCAGTGTGTGTTTGGCAACACTGAGATTGTACCTTGGGGGATGCTTGGAGAGGTCAAAACACTGTTCAAGAGTTGGTAATTCAGTTCGTAGTCCTTTAATACATTTTTATGAACTATTTTAAAAGGCCTGAATAACAGATTCTCTTGCCTGAAGTCTTATTGTGCTTTAGGAAACCAAGTTGCTGAGTTCTAAAAACAGAAATCTGTAGTGCCCTTGAATGAAAGTCAGAGGAAATGGGCTGTCTATTAGAAACCCCTCAAATCTGTACATCCTGCCAAAAATAAAAGACATCACGGCCCTAACAGCATTTAAACCTGGGAAATAAACTGCTTTTTCTTTCCATGTTGAGGAAGAAAAAATGGAGTTTGGTAGTTAATATCTCTCTTCATTTATCTCTCAGCCTCTCGTTTAACACGCGTCTTTGTGAAATTGAGTCTCCAGGCATGTGACAGTCCTACCTGCCTTAATCTGCCAAAGTGAAACACAAGTGGTTCCACAGTGACCTGGGGAACAGCGGAAGAAATTACTGCCCCAAGCAGTTTGTCCTTTCTTGCAGCTGGAATTGACTCCTTCCCCTCTCTCTGCTCCACTGCGCCACCAGGATGGACCAATCCTCCCTCATCCTCCTTGCTGTGATTCGCAGCTCTGCTCTGCTCAACTGCACCACGGCTTTGCACAGTTAAAAATCTGTTCTCCTTGCACTCAGGCAAGAACTTTTCTTTCCTAAACATTTCATTTTTTAGAATAAAGCTGGCCTTGGATGCTTTCATTTGGCCGTAGGTGCTGCTCTGCGTGCAGCGGGGAAGGCAGACAAGTGCTGGCTGCTGGAGCTGCCCTGCCAGCACAGGGCAGCGACAGCTGAAGGTGAACACCTGCACCGCATGATGAACTGCACAATATTGCTTTTCTTAAAAAGATCATTAGGCAGGCCCAGCCAGCAGGCAAGACAGCAGCAGAGGCCGTAGCTGGCTGGGGGCATGGCTCCACCCCACAGCTGGCGGGCCTCACACCCCTGGGGCCCTGGGGTGGCAGCCAGCACAGTAGCCAGTCCCCTTTTTGGCACTCTCCTGAGTGCTGGGTTGGAATCCTGCCTTGTTGCTGCATTCAGGGCAGATGGAAGAAGAAAGTCCTTATTCCTTTTTTCCTTGTGAACTTCGTCTGTAGCGGAGGGCAGATTCTGGCTTTGTGAACGCAGAGCGTTGCACAGACATGCACCGAGACTTCTTTACTACGTGCTGGCAGTTTGCTTGCTAACAATCCCATCAGAGCTACTAGCAAAGGAAATGTGATCAGAAGTGAAGTTGTCTTGTTGTTTGCATTCTGTTTTTTAGGTTATTTCTAGAGCTGTAGCCTGGTGAAATAATGTACCTGATTTGGGGAAGGGAGGGTAAAAATAAAGCAACGCTTTGTTTTGAAAATTCAAGTATTGAAGGTGACTCTCTTTCTATCTTGCCTAGATGTTTAGAAGTATATATGCAGTATGCTTTTATGATACACATGTACATAAGTGATTGTGCCCAGTCACTTGTTACCTGTATGTGCACATCTGTTACATGTGTTCAGATCTCATCTTGCTCACAGCTGAAAGCAGTAGCCGTGTGCAGTCTGCCATTTCCACCGCTTACTGAGGGATACCAGAAAATCAGAGGCCAGATTGAGGCTGCCTAAAACAAGGAAGTATGGGGTCATACTTCTTAAGTTACCTCTGCTAGTCATTGTTATTAAATGCTTACTTCACAAGTCAAACTCTTGGCAGTTAGGAAGTGCCACAGCTGAGGATTCCTGTGCAGCACCGTGATTCTGTATGTGCCACACATTACAGTGCAGTTTCCAGTTACATAGCTCTGTTCTTTTTTCTCTTCCTGTGTCACATTGCATCATTTGGCACCTGAGATGTTCAGTGAAGGAGATGCTGTTTAATATTATGTTTAATTTCTGTAGTTAAGATGAAGGCTACCAGCCTTTCTTTCTTCTCATTGTTTAAATGTGTTCTGAGGATAGGGTAAATGCTTTCTTTTCAGATTCACGTGTTCATTGCTGCTACTAGAATGCTCTGTATGCATTTCATTAACTGTCTTTCCAGCACTTCTGTTAGAGAAGTTACTCTTTCTCCATACTGAAAGGGAGAAGCTAAGGCAAACATCAGTTGAAGTTTGAAGCCCCTGTATCTTCAGTATGCTGAAGATTTTTCGGTCCTTACTATTATACAGAATTCTTGAAATGCTGGAAGAATCTTTTCTATTGATGATAGTTGTTGCAAGTTGATGCTGAGCAAATCAAAAGCACTTAACCAGTAGCAACCTGCAGAAGTTAGATTTGTGATCTACATTCAGCAGCTTCTGTAGACTCCTCTGACAGAAGGGAATTTAAAAAAGATAGTTTTTCAGGCATCATTCATTTGCTTTAAATATTAGCAGTTGTCTCACAGCTCTCTGCCTTGTGTATTTAACACACATGTTCTAACAAATGAGGCAGGCATTCTTCTGCCTCATTACACAACCTTCATTTATCCCCAGGGCATAGTCCATCTTTACATTGGGTGAAGAAGAAATGGAGGCTGGGGAGAGAGAAGTAGGTGAATACGTTTTTAAGGCTTGTGTCATAATGTGTACACACAAGGTCTTAATTAGGGTTGTATAAGCAACATAGGTCTGGTTTTTCTTAATTTGTGTGCCCATACTGATACCCTGATGTTCATTTAAAATGGTGTTTAAATGTGTGTGTGCATATATATGTATATGTAAGATACATGAATCACTTCTAAGAATGTGATTCATATATATGTTCAGTGAGGCTACTGTGACTCCTGCTAGCGGAGTAGCTGTTATCAGCACAGATTTATCACCTGTCAGGTCAGCCAGCAGAACGAGATGTGATGCTCTGAATTTATCCAGCTCAGCCTTTGTGACCTTGGTCTGGAGTGTGCTCTGTTACTCTGAGGAGTAGTGCATAAAGCAGCCCAATTACTTTGTAGGAAGAGACTCAAAGAATGAGCATGCCCAACGTAGAAGGACTAAGAAAATTTAGCTGCAAAAGGGGTCTTTTCCAAGTGTGTGTGTACAGTGGTTTTTTAGACTGAGTTTGATGTAGTATGGGCACTTTTTATGTTTATGAATGTAACACCCTGACAAAAAGATGACTCTGTGCCAAACTGCAAGCATGAAAGTGCAAGAGCTTTTCAGCAGAGTAGCTGAAATATTTTTAGCATGGACAAAACAAAGTATTTTTCCATAATTTTGTTCTTGGAAATAGCTGAGACATTTTTGATGAAGCTATCCAACAAAAATCAGCTTGAGGCAAACACCTGGCATGGGTAACTTCAGCCAAAACAGTTAAATTTTGGCAAAGTTTATAAACAGATGAGAACAGAAACTTCCAATAGGAAATGATAGGCAATTCATCTATAGGCACCCAGGTTGTACCACCTCCAAAAGCTATTCGTCTTGTGTTTTGTTGTTTTTTTTTCTAAAAGCAGATGTCATTTTTTTTGTTTGCTCAGATGTTACAGCTTCTCCATCATACACATGGGTGGCAATTGAGTTTTCTAACTAAGGAGGTTCTAAGTGCAGAAGAACCTGGTTCGAGTGCAGTCACTTGGGAACTGGGCAGCTCTGTTTGTGGCCTGGAGGAATGATGTATGTAGCTGGAAGGGCAAGAATGATAAACAGTGGCCCTGCAGTCACTTTGAAAGCTCCGAGTAAGCATTCACAGTGCCTGGTCCTGGCCATGCTGAGTGCAGATGTCGAGCCCCTGGGAAATGCATTGTTCCTGGGACTCCTGTCTTCTGGGGTGCTGGAGCTAAGGGAGCAAGGCAGCTCTGTGCTGCGAAACTGCAGAAGTGCTGCCTGCCAGGATGTGCTGGTAAAGGAGCTCTCTTTTCAATATGACGAATTTGCAGTAAACTTTATAGCCAAAGTCAGCATGACTTGTTTGCAAAGTCAAACGCTGTTTTTCTGAACTGCTGAAATACATAAGAACAAATCGCGTGAGGTCATTTTGCTCTGTCTTTCCAAGCTGCTTCAGCTGTGATCCCAGAGCAGGCTGCTCTTCTCTGCTCCCCTCTGCCCTGTCCTGAAAGCCTCCGCTGGAAAGGGAGGGGAAGGCTTGCTGTCTGTGCTCAGTGTTCCGACATCTGTGGCTGTGGGAAGAGCTGAAGTGGAGTCACAGAATGGCTTGGGTTGGAAGGGACCTTAAAGCTCATCCAGTTCCAATCCACTAGTCGTTTGCTGCCCTCCAGACCAGGCTGCCCAGAATCCTATCCAACCTGGCCTTGAACACCTCCAGGGATGGGGCACCCACAGCTCTCAGGGCAGCCTGTGCCAAAGCCTTACCACCGTCTGAGTAAAGAATTTCCTTCTGCCACCTAACCTGAATCTCCCCTCTTTCAGCTTAAAACAGTTCCCCCTTGTCCTATCACTATCAGACCGTGTAAAAGCTCGGTCTCTATCTGGTTTATAAGCTCCCTTTAAATACTGAAAGGCTGCACTGAGTTCTCTTCTTCAAACTGAACAAGCCCATCTACCTCAACTTTTCTTTGTAGGAGGGGTGCTCTAGCCCTCTGAGCACCTTTGTGTCCTCCTCTGGAGCTGATCCAACAGCTCCGCATCCCTCCTGTGCTGGGGGCACCAGGCCTGGACACAGTGCTCCAGATGGGGCCTCACAAGGGCAGAGAAGAGGGGGATGGTCCCCTCCCTCTCCCTGCTGCCACCCCTGTTGATGCAGCCCAGGGTACAGCTGGCCTTGCAGGATGCAGGAGCACAATGCTGGCGCATGTCCTGCTTCCTGCCCATCAGGACCCCCAAGTTCTCCTCAGGGCTTCTCACGAGGAGTTCTTCTCCCAGTCCATACTCACATCCGGGATGATGTGAGCATGCCCTTTGGATGGCATCCCTTCTCCTCAATAAATGATAAGGGTGGTATGAGGAAAGCAGAGGATCACTGAGTGCTGGAGGTGCGAGTGACTTGTGCTGAAGCTCCTGCTTCGATGGCTGTGCGCTATGCTGTACACAAAGGCCCCTGCAGGTTTATGTTAAGGTGCTGCCCAGACTAAACCAGTACATTTTTTCTTTTCCCTCTCAAAATGCCTTTTTATCATTCAGGCTGTCACCTGTGTTTCCTGGCAAGGGCTGCTGGCTGGGGGAGGTCTGGCAGAGCTGAACACCCAGCTTGGTGGTCTTTGTGTGGCTGCCTGAAAGATGGCTTAAAACAGAACCTGCTCTGTGAATACCTGCGAGTTAACATGTGTCAGCCGTGTGGCTGGAAGGTTTCTCCTTTGCTGAAAAGGGAGATTTTATAATGAATACTTTCCTTGTGATTAAAATGGGTAAATAAACAAATAGCTCCTACAGGAAGTATACTGTGTACAGACAGGGCAAATAGATTGTAGCTCTCCAAACAAGGAAAAGAAGAGAAAGAAGAAAAAAAAAAAGAAAAAGAAAGCAAGCTCCTCCCTAGTGCGTTTAATCTACTAGAATGTGAAATAGCAATTTATCTTTTCCATTTCCTTTCCTTGTCAAACACATCCAGCTGTTGGAGCTTTTTCTGTTTCTTACTAGAAATGTCAGGAATTGAATTTGTTGATGTTGTCATCTTCTTGCAGAGTATCATTGCTTTTATCACCTTCCCTTGATACCCCTTGTGCTCACTCCTGTAACTTCATGGGGAAAAAGACCCTGATGATTCACAGTAGGTTTAAACAAATCAGGATTTTTCAGCAAACCATTTCTGTAATAGACATAATTTTTTTTTCCTGTTAGTGAACTACCTGGGAGCAGACATATCTTTGGATGTGCTGAATTGGAGCTGATTATCTTTATGAACAAATGTGGATCTGTCTTTGAGAGCACAATATGCCCTATTGGCCACATGCCGGAGCCTCCTGAGTTACAGTTAGCACAGTATTCTGTTCGTGCAGGCAGCTCCTAAAGCAAGCTTTTGTAAAGTAAGTGTTAAAATCTGTTAATTTGTCCTCCAAGCATGACTTACAGCATCAGATAGTGACCCTTTGAGTTCCCTGTGAAAAGTAAATAGTGAAAGACACGCAAAAGGCTATTCAGATGGCATCGCAGGCATTACAGAAAAATGTAGATTCTGAGGGACTTCTTGCAGTCCTCTAATCCATCCTTCTGCTCAAAAGAGAGCTGGATTTCTCTGTTGCTCAGGGCTTTTTGCAGTTGTTTAGAAAATCTGAAGGATAAAGTCTGGGCCTTGTCCCAGGACTGTACCACTCACTGGAAATTTTGTTTTCCTTACATCCCAACTGGAATTTCCAGTGTTGCAGCTTGTGTCTGTTGCCTTTTGCCATTTTATTGTGCAGCTCTGAGAAAAGTCTGGTAGTCTTCTAAGTTAATTGACTTCTGGTAGTGGAAAACTCTGATCAGATTTCTCCGCAGCCTTTTCTTCTCCAGGATGCACAAACCCCGCTCCCCCAGCTTCTCCTTGTGCATCATGTGCTCCTGGCCCTCTTGGTGGCCTCAGCTGGGCTTGCTATGATCTGATAATAAACATTAAAAATTAACTATTTTTTCCACTGTTCCATGCAGTTGTGGTTTCCTTGAGTATAGCCTTCACTCAGTCTGACTTTTGTCTTTGTATGAGAGCAGGGATTTGAATTGCTGGTGAATGATAATTCTTTCATCTACTTGAGTCGTTTTTGTTTGTTTGTTTATTTGTAAGTCATCACCGCTTGGACAGTGTTATCCTAAGCATTCTTTCATCAGTGCAGTACATTCTCTTCCACAAAGCAGTACTTGCATGTGAGCTAATACGTGAGGTGAATAGATTATCTTGTTTTGTTAGATGTTTTCCTGTGAGGATACAGTCCTTCCGTGTGATGTCATGGCATATTTCACTTGTGGTGAAAGGCATAATTCTCTTATATTTTCTGTTCACATGACCTGAATTTCTCCCCAAGATTTTGCAGCTTTAAAGAATTTTCAAGGTAGCATTTTCACTTCTCTTGTTCTGGTTTGTTTCTAAATCTCTTCCATACCACCTTCTGAAATGCTGAGCTTCTACTTGAGACTTGAATTTTTGGAAAAGAGAGTAGATAGTAATTGTTTCCCTACCATTCTACTTCTCAGAGTTATTGTATTCTAGGTGTTAGTTCCACATCAAATTTCATTGCACCTCAACCAAGGCAAATGAAATGTGAGCAGTAATAAAGATGCCTATAGCACTGTTGCTGATTCCATTATTTTATTGAGTCATCGTGGTTGGAGACTTTAACTTCCTGCATATGGGAGGGAGAATATGTGCTGCTAATGCTGATAGAGCCCACATGTCTGAACAGAGGTGTCTTCAGCAGGCAGTCAATTATTCTAGGTGATTTTTTTTGAGTTCCAGATTGAATATGATGCTAGAGTATGCAGTAAGGACTGAGCAAAGCATATTGTCTTTAATTAAAATGGAGCAACCACAAAATGCCTCATTTACAATGAAGAGTAAGAAATTAAATATATATGTGTTTGTATGTATGTATGCGTGTGTGTGTGTGTGTGTATATATATAACATTTTGAACAGAGATGGGATTCATCAGCCAAAAAACTTAAAACTGAAGTTCTTCAGGAAAGGATAAAGTGAAAATTGACGCAGAAGCAAAAAGTATTTTAATCTTTTCATGGGAGAGTAGAACACGTTGCACATGCCCTAATAAAGAAAACAATTGTCCTACAGGGAGGGGTGGAACAAGAATTAATCATCAATAATGAGGGTGGGAATTAAGGTAGAATGTTTGTTTGGGCAAACAATGGGAAATGGGAATTGTACAGGTGATAGCAAGACTGAAAGAATGAAGCATCAGAGCTTCCAGGTGTTCTCCCAGACTGCTGGAAGACTGGACGTTGTTAAGACTGGTCAAGAGCACATCCATTTGAGTGCAGAACAGCAAGCGTAGCATCTGCGTGGAGAAAAAGGGTAAAGTGATGTGGAAATCTTCAGTGCCTTTAGTGCAGCCTCAGTGGAGCAAGGTGAAAGATCTTACCCACATGAAGATGCAGATGCATCTACATTTTTTGATACTGAAGTGCTTTATACAGGCAAGTGATGAAGTGCTTAAATCTATCTAAACGTATACAGCTGAAGTTTACATAGTTTCGGTTTTATGGATACATGTCAACTTGACTAATGCATCATATGTGTGTGTTTATTTAGGCACGTTATCAGAAAGCTTCTGTTTGATGCGCTTTTCAGGAATGGAGCCTGATTTCAAAGGCATTTAGAAAAGAATTGGTAACTCAGACACAGATGGCCATAAAGGCGGAGGTGGGAGAGAATGGGGAGAGATGAGTTCTGGCAAGGAAACACATTGGGTGCAGGTGCGCTTGTTTGAGAAGAATGGGATGCTGTCTGGGAATGAATGAAAGCCATTCCTCAGCGGCTCATGCAACCTTTCAGACACCCTGGGTGGCCTCTGATGGTTGCAGTCTTTGGTCAGAGATTTCTAAAAATGTCGAAGCTTACTGGCATTCCCATGCAAAAGATGCATTAGTCTGGAGCTGTGTGGTGTTGTGGTGTTCCAGGCTGTTTTGGGAGTGGGCAGAGTTAAGGTTAGACGGGTGATCTGAACTAATTGTGTGCATGCTTTCAGAGGATTTAACTTTGTAGTTGCGGAGCTCTACCTTCTGTGGTCAAGCTGCCTTGTTTCCCAAAGGGTTTTTTGGCAGAAGTGGAAGTAGATCCCTTCTCCTTCAAGTGCATCCAGACTTGGTGGAACTTGAGAGCAGCTTTTATGTATGTGGTTTGCATCCATACCATCCCTTCCTCACTTTGATCTCGATCCTCTCTGCGTTATGGTGTCTCTGACTGGCACTGGTGTGCTGCCATCTGCTTTCCCTCCATCATCCAGAATGCAAGGTGATTCTTTTGCTTTAGGAAGTCATTCATAATCTGTGTGGTTATATGGGCTCACTCTGCGATGGCTGCTAACGGTGCAGGAATGGGTCAGATTTGAAAGTTTGGTTCAGAAAACAGTATGGAAAGACAAATGAAGCACAAACAGAGTTATGTGGAATTGCTTTGTGGTAGAACATTTCTCAAAGTTTCCTTGTGTTCACTGTAGCTCCAAAAATAATAAGACACCGAGAAAAAATTTAATTAACATGAAATCTGGGAAGGGTGTGAAAGTGATCTACTTTTTTTGTAGTAGGAATTTTGAGAGTAGAACAGGACAGCACAGCAAGAAATAACATCTGTTTGATGCTACTAGTGGTGCTGGAGGTTTTTGAATCAGGCACGAGGAATTGGTGGTTTATGGGCTTGCCTGGTTACCTTGGAGATTTCCTTTGTTATAATTAACCTGGGGAATACCAAAGAAAAGGCAAAAAGATTGTTGGAAGATACAGGAGGAGAATTAGCCCTCTGCAAGGATGTGGCACACCCAATAAATTTATCATTTGATACTTCTTCCTTTTGTATACAGTCCTTGTCAACTTTCTCTGCATTCTTAGCATGTCTCAGAAATTCCAGCATTTTTAGTAGTGAATCAGTGAGAAGAAGGGGAAAAGGCCTGTAATTGCTTTTTCCATTGTGCTTGTTAAAACCACATTGTGGGAAATGGACCCAAACACTGTCTTTTAAGTGGTGTTGAGTCTGAGGCAGGTGCTATTAACTCAGGACTGCATTAACTCTTTTCAGATCTCTTTCCTGTTTCCTTGAGGAAACATGCCTGGTGTATATACGTGGCAAGGGATGTTTGCCTGCCTCTTGCATTGACATTTTAATTTGGTCCATGATACAAATATCATTTCCCTAATCCCCCTTGCCCTGACCCTGTTTTGTCTTTTCTTCAAAGTGAGTTGACTTTTTTTTTTCATAAGGAGGGGGGAGGAGATGGGAATGGTGGCTGGCTGCTCTAGTTTGGAGCATTAAACTCTGGGGGAAAAATCTCAGAGTAACTGTTGTTTCTTTCTTTGTATTCACATGGAAATTTTTAATCTCCATCAAAGGATCAGGAGAAAATAACGTGGAGATTCAACAAGAGAGCTCCCAGCTTACATGGAATTTTTAAATGTTATTTGGCTTTATCCTTTAAGCGATGAGAACCATGAACTATGTACCTACAGCATTCAGAATTAACTTTTCTCTTTCTTCCAACACACCCTCTTTTTTTTTCCCCCTTTCTCTCTCCCTTTTTCTTACATCTTTATTGTTCTGAGTAAACGTGCAACGTTTTTGGCCAAAGCTGTGAGTGCCTTAGGATTTGTTTAGTTGTATTTATGTATACGTTTCTAACATTAATTATGAGCACCAGTCTGAAATACAGACTCATGTTCTCCTTTTGATGTGATCTGAAGAATCTTTATGGAAAGACACAGAGCTACAATTAGAACCCAATGCACTGTATGCTTGCAGAATAGTCCAGGGCTAACATTGGAGTATTTAAAATTAAAAGAGACAAAACTAGGTATCAAAAGAGCTCATGTTCTGCTTGCTTGTGGTTGTGGATCACAAACGCTATCTGCACCTGTAGTAATAGGGTTGTGCTAGTAATGACAGCAAGTGAGACCCCCGGAACCAGCCTGGGGAGGGGAACAGTGGATTTCACAGGTGGGTGCTGACAGCAGTGGTAGTTTTCACGCTTCGTCACAGATTAATAAGAAAGGGAGGATATTAAAATGCTAATACTCATTAATACTCTTATGGGTTTAACGTGAAACATGGAAAATGAAAATGAATGACAGCTGGTAAATGGAACTGACAGTCCTGTTCAGGGCTGTAAGAAATAGCTGCAGGAAATAAAAGCTGTGTGTTCTCTATTTCTGCATTGAGTCATGCCAAACAGCATCTCCTAGTACTGAGATTTCTGTGAGATAACTTGCATTTAGACTTAAGTAGACTGTTTTATTACTATAAAGTACTTGTTGAGAATTTTTCTTTACCAGCATTGGCCAGAGGACTGTTATTCTCTGTGTCATCTGAAAGACAGTTTTCAGCAATAAAAACACCTAGAGCAGAAATAACAGCTCATTGAAACATAATTGTGATATACCTTTGGTTTTCTGTTGTTGTTTTTTTGGGTTTTTTTTTTACATCTTTTGTGTTTGTTTGTTTGCTTGGTTCAATTGGCTTCATTCTTCATTTCTCACACAAGTTTCAGTGAACTTGCCTGCATCCCAGAGGCAGCTGCATTTCAGCAACAAGTTTAATCTGGCTCTCTGTGGGCCATAATGGATGTAATGTAATGTATGCAATGCAGAGAGGTATGAGCTTCAAGCATCCAAAGAAACTTAATTCTGCTGTATCACAGACCTTTCTGTTTGTGGTTAAAACGGAAAAAATCTGCATAGCTGCGTTTAAATACGAAATTGAAGGATGTAGGATATTTTCACCTGCTGTTCTTAACGAGTTAAAATTCTGACTTTAGCACAAAGCTGGGCTCTGCCTTTTCTGTCATACAGCAATGCCAGGAAGATACAGTGCACAGGGACCAGACATAAAGGGGTTCTAAAAGCATGGCACTTCTTTCTCCCATGGCAATGTACAGTTACAGTACAGTTACAGTAGTTTGACCAAGTGTCTTGATGTTTTACATTTTAAATAAGTTTAACCTTGTATATTTTAGGTCTGTAATTCTTCATTCTGAGGAGAGTTACCAGGTCAGTGCAGGGCAGCTGAGTGTAAATGGATGGTGTGCACTCTGAGCTAACGTTAGATATAGGCTTTTGCCAGGATTCCTTTGTTTAAAAAATCTCTTGTATTTCCAGCTGATTCTTGTGAATGAGTTCATCTGCCGTGCTGTCTTCATTTCCCCTGTGTACGCACTGTCACTTGATGCTAATTTCCCATTTTGTTGTGACCTATTACTTAACAGAAGATTCCCTCCTATCATTATTTCTTTTATATGCTTAAAATGTTTTTCTAACTGACCCCTTCCAAAACTGCTGCCCATCTCCCATTGCTTTCAATGAACTGAAGCCCCCCAGGTGCTGCAAGGTTAGTACCCTTCCTTCACAAGAAACAGTTTATTGGCACTGTCAGTCTTTGGCATTTGAAAATTGAAAACCTGCTACTTTTTGCTGAGGTGAAAACAGGCAGATGTCACTTCAAAAATAAAATGTTAGGGAATGAAGGACCACAAAAAAGGCTTGTCGCCTTGGCTGAGTTTATGAAAGCATGTTTGTTTTGGCAGATGTTTCTCAAAAGCAGGTTCATTTTTATCGTCTCTACCGTCTGGATTTGCCTCTGAGGTGTCAGACCATACTTACTCACATTTGGCTTATTATTGGGTTTGTGCCAACATTTTGTATGCCCTCCTCTGCTCTACCCACCCATTCACTTTCTTTCTCCTGGATATGGTCAGATTTCTCCTTACAGGTATTTCATTCCTACTTCTTGGTGCGACAGAAGAAAACAAGCTTAGAAACCGCTGTGATGCCAAGTTTTGCAATTTGAAGAGAATAAAAAAGATTTCTTTCTTCAGAACGTGCAGTCTTGCACTTCTCAATATATGCGTGTGTCGTTCAGGATTTTATTATGAGAGATTTTAACACTCGGGATCCTTTTTGGTTTGTTTTCTCCTTAACCCAGATTACAGGCAAACTGGTTCTTCCAAAGTCTCGATAATTTTTCTTTGACGAAGTTTCTTCAGTGCTATTCCTGCTTTGATTTGAATTCCTTTCCTGGTCCCAGCCAGATGTTTGCTTTGCCCCGTTGTTGACAGATAATATTCTCACGCTATCACTTCATATTTCCACGATTGCGAGATCTGTCACAAAAAAATCCTGGATTTTTTGTCACTAAGAGCCTTTCTGTAAATGTTTTAATTCTTTCCAAAGGCAAATTCCTTTAACTTTGCAAATATATTCTGTTCTAAAAGCAAGCAAAGGCAAACGTTCCCAGTTTTCCTTTTCCAGTAAGGAGAGTGTGTTCCTGAGCCACATCTTATGGGTGACCCAAAGATTTTCTCTACCTTTGCTGCAGGAATGTGGTTAACACTTCAGAGAATTGCAGGAACACTTTAGGTATTCAGCCAGGAAAGAGTAAAACATCCAAAAACAGTCAAAACTTTGTCTTTCCCCCTTTCCACTGCTTTCTTTTCCTACCGTGTTGTGTTGTCCTCTGCATCAGACTGTTTGAGACTGCCAAATACTTGGATATTTTATAGGTAATATATCTTATAAATGCCATGGCCTGCCTCTGAGGGAAACACGGGATTGTCGGTTTTGGATGGAGTATAAAACCCGAGCAGGAAATCATTGCTGAATGGCACAGCTGCAGACAAACATTTCAGGCTAGTAAACTGCCCATCTGCACAGCCACACGTGTGTTGGGACAGCCGTCGTGTGCGGCTGCTAGTGGTTGGTGCTGGGAGATGTTGTGATGAACAAATGGGGTTCTGCTTCGTGAGTTCCTGAAATGCTGCTATCTGAAGATGTCTGTAAGATTTGAAAGGAGGAAGGGAGGTTGTAGGCCAGAGAAGAATTACAGATCCAGGGTGGCTCAGGTGATCCTGTTGCCAGCTGGAGGATGCAACACAGCCTACAGTGAAGGACTGAACTCTACTGTTTGTAGAGAAGAAGGAAAACGTTGTGTTTCTTCTTAGGCCTGAACCAGCGATCGCATCTGGATCTTACCCTCAAAGTTACAGACAGCAAATATTGTCTCGGTCTTTAGTTCTGTTTCACTGTTGTTCACCTGAGCAGGGACCTGAGAGGGGTGAGCTGTGTTCCTCAAAGAGAGAACTGTTTAAAATTCCGCTTTGCTGGAGTTTTTGCCAACTTAAATCTCTTCAGGAAGCTCAATTCTAGCACTTTCCTCTTTTAAATTAACCTGTTATTTGTGCCTATTTTTGCTATTTCCATTGTAAATAGCTCCTCTTTTTTACACGTTATCTTTTGATGAGTTATGTAGCCAAGCTCTCTGTTTAGTTCTCCCAGTCCCTCCTCTGAAGTTTAGCACTTCCTGTTACATGTGCCAAGTCTGAGTTTATTTTCCGCATGATTTTCCCAAGCACTACTTTCAATAATCCACAATTCAGTAACAAATGCAGATTGTTAAAATAACGGAACAACAACAATAAAACTCTTTTAAGACTGCAGCTCATGCACTGTAACTGTAAAAACTATTCATTTGTTGTGCTTCTTTTTTTTTCCCCAAATACTTTATTGAAAAATAAAACTACCTTCTACTAGCCAGAATTAAATTATAAAAGTTATAATCTCATTGTACTCTAGACTTTCTACGCTGATATTTGTCTGTTGGGGAAGGTTTTTCTTGATTTACTCTGATGCATAAATCAGCACAAGGAAAATGAGCCAGCTGAGGTATTGGGAATCTTTTCTATTGATTATGATGTATTTTGGATCAGGCCACCTAAAGAGTGGGAAACTCTTGGGACTTATTAAAATGTGTTCATTTTGTTCTTTTAAAGTCTGAATCTTTAAAATGTTTTTCACATTTTGTGTGAGCAGGAGGCAGGCGGACATCATTAATGTCTGTACCATATATATCTTCATTTAAGAATCAGATATTTCAGATATCTTTGAGCATTTCCACATTCTGATCATAAACAAAATGAGCTTCTGTGGGTTTTTCCCTATAGGCACTTTATTCTCTCTTTTCCTGTAAACAGATGCCATTTTTAAGCCACATAAAATGGATTGCAGTTGTGGCCATTACGATATTGGCACTGTTCTACATTCCAGCTGCACACAAGCACGAATTGCAGAGTGATGCCTTATTAAATTATAGGCATCTCTGTTAATATATAGGGGAATTACTTCTGAAGATGAAACTTTTTCCTTATTTGCCGTCTTCCTTTACAATTTAATGCATTAAGGAAGCACGTGAGTATTGAACATTGCCTTAGTGCCACATATGTTGAACTACCAGGCATTTTTGTCTGTCCTCGTGAAAAACATGCCAAGTATCTGTTATTGTTATGCAAAAAAACGCACGAGTTGTAGTGTTTGTGGACTTCATAAGTACATCTCCTTCCCCAGGACAATCACATCTCTCCGGAGTGAGCTGATTCCACATCTGGTTAGGAAACAGTTCTCTGCTCCTACATCGTTGCAGCAGGGACTAGACAACAAAGAAGAGGGCCGAAAGAAAAAAGAACAAGCATCTCTAGGTCAGTATGAGTATCAAAGATTTGGTGAATGCTTAAATCGCCTATGCTGCAAATGAATTATTGTATAGAAATATTAATTATTTTTCTTTCTTGTACTTTCTGATGGCAAAGGTTCTGTTAATTTTCCTTTCCAGACAGTATTGTGCATTTAATAAATATTTTTAGTGTAAATCAAGCATCAATCAGCTAGGTGCCCTGTATTCATTTTGCCAAAATACAGTGTATGTAAATGCACTTTTGAAAAGGTAACTTTAGGAGGAAGTTCTGTTGTGTAGAACAACAGACAAAGCCGTAACCGGGAACTTGATGAGATCTTAGATCTTGAAGTTTATTTTTAGCATTTCCAGAGTCTCCTTGTGTGACCTTGGGCAAAAGATTGCATCTGTCCCAGTCCCTCGATTCCCACCTGCAGAATAAAAATAACACTTACTCACTGCATGTGATAAAATCTGTTGATGATTGCTCAGTATCTAACCATTCAGGTGATGTGGGGCAAAGACCTCCTTTCACCAACAGTATTTGAATAGTACTCCTCTTCAGAAAGCATTTCATTAAATCCTGTCTAACTTCATGCATGTGTGTGTTCTCCAGACATTTATAGTTTCATAAAGGAAGATAATAGCTTGCTGAAACCTGCTCCAGATAACTCCTGTTGGAACGATCATAGAGGAGATATGAACGAAACTCTCCATGAGGGCAAAGTACGCTGCTATGTCCATATAATGAAAGAGGGGCTGTGCTGCCGAGTGAATACGCTTGCGTTGTATATTGAAGCTAATCGACAGGTGAGAACAGTGAACTGTTGTGGGAAAACAGCAGCTTATGGGACATTTTAGTCTCCAGGAGTGGCTCCCTGTGGTACTGCTGAGCAGTGTGTGGGAATTGAATTGGTGCCGTGTTATCTAGGTGCATCACCCTCCTGTTTGCTGCACAAGGACATGAGACAAGGAAGCAGTTCTGTAACTAATTTCCTCCACAGCTTTGATTTAGTCAAGAAAACTAACACAGATATTCTGCTGATTGTGGGGGGTGACAAAACTTGCAGTCAAAGAGCCAAGAAGTGTGGAAAATAAGGTTGGAAGTAGCTTTGGTAGTTCATGTAGTCAGCATCATCCGTGTCCTGAAGGCAAGATTGGTTCTGGCTGGACTCTTCTTAGCAGATGTTTATCTAAGTGATAATGACAGAGCTTTTCAGTATTTTGCAGGAAGTCTGAAAACTACCCATGTATTCAGATTGCCTAATGCTTTCTATTATGAAAGAATTATTTTGTGAACAGGCTTCTCTACAGTTGCACTCCAGGTAAATGTAGAGGTGAAATGTTGATCTGTTGCAGCCTTCAGTTGCTGTCACATTACTGAAAATTCATAATATAGAAGATCAAAGCGAGGCATAGAAAAATCCTAGCTAACAAGCTGATGACTGATAGCTTTTATTCCTAGTATGAGGTTTTTTTAACTGCACTGCTGATGCAACTTAAAAGTTCTCATTTCACTCTTGAACTGATGAGCTTTGTGCTATGAGATGTGGACAGTTTTCTCTAGTTCTGAAAAACTGACAGGGAGTGCAGTAGGGTAAGGCTCAGGATTTCTGAAAGCAGTGCTGATAGAGCAGTATAGTTGTACTGGGAGTCCTGGGGGTGGTCACTTCCTTGCCTTTGCTTGAGTTGGTTTCATTTTTACTAAAATTAATGAATGAATTTATGCAAACTTAAATTGCATTGTGGCAGAATGAATTCACACACTGGAGCTCTTTATTCTTGGTTCCTGTAGATGAGCACAGAAATAAAGTGATTTAGGTTTTTTTTTTGTTTGTTGTTTGCTCTTAAGGATGTGAGAAAGTGAAGGGGGAGGCAACGCTGCTGTCAGAAAGGGAAAAATTTCCTCAGGAACATCAGTGTACCCAAAGGGTTAAGAGAGAATATCACTTGCTAGGGGAAGTGTGCGTGTACATTTGGCAGCAGCCACTTCAGTAAAAAGTTATTGAGTTGAGCCAGTCAGACTCCATGTGGGTTTTTTTTTTGTTGTTCTTTTTTTTTTTTTTTTTTTCTTAACCTAAATATTCTACATTTTGGTCAGTTCAGGAAATGTGTTTGCTCCTGGGTGGTACGTAGAATTAGTGTTTTGAAATCACACTGAGGCCTTCAACATTGGATAAGATTTTCTTTGAATTTATAACTTATCCAGAATGGTAAAATTTCTAAGGAAACTATGTGGAAGTAAAGCATAAAACAGAGCTTAATGAGAGGTTGTGAGAAAGGAGTTCTTTTTTTTTTTGGTGCCCCTGTATTTTGTTTCTCTTGATAATTCTGATAAAATATAAACATTTCTTTTCATGTTCTTTTTTTTTTCTTCTTCTTCTTGTTTTATTGATCTTTAATGAAGACTTTTGGTGTCTTACTGGCTCTTGGTCCTCACAGACCAGGTTTTGATTCACTGGCTGCAAAGCCTGGACCTGTAATTCTGCTGTCCAAGAGGACAGGCTCCCAAAGCAGTAGCAGTCCAGTCCAGTAGCCGTGGGAAGGAATGGCATCCTAACCCATTGCCCTTCTGGTGAGGAAACACTTTACTCACATCATTTCACTTCCAGCTGGGTTTCTGGATGCCTGCAGCCTGTGTGTGGGCAGGTGGGTTCAGGAGGGAGTTATCTTCAATAGCAGGAAATAGTTTCTTTGTAAGATGAATTAAATCCAAACACATCTTAAACCTTCCCTTGACCCAGGCACTCCCTCTGACTCCTGCCCCCTATCTAACCTTCCTTTTCAGAGTTAAATGCTTGAGCTGGTAGCTTTCTTGGTTCACCCCTCAGGCTGCACTACCACTGACTGATTCTAATAAGAGTTTTGCTCTGGCCAGTAAAATCTTTTATTTATTTCACCACACCACCTTTCTACTGAGAAGGGCAGGAGCCTTTCCTTGTTCCTTTCCCTTCCCACAGGGTAACACTAGACAGTAAGAATCTTTCCAGCCTACTCTGTAGATATGACTTGGTGTGAACCTTCTCTCTCAGCTCTATCTGTTGTGGCAGCCCTACTGTGTGTCAGGTGAGCTCAGTGTCCCTTCACCAATCCAGTGTGTAATCCAACTGGGTTGGCCTAGAGTGTTGTGTTTTGGTAAGCTGGTGTTTTTTTTGTAGCATCTGCATCTTGGACCAAAGGATTTAACCTGCTTTGTTTAAAAAGAAATAAAGAAACAAACAAACGAAACCAAATCTAGTGGGAAGAACCATCTCCAAGATGTGAAGAGTTACAAGGGTAGAATATTCAAGTTAGATTTTAAAAATAACTTCTTCTCAGAAAGAGTGGTGATGCATTGGAACAGATGCCCCAACAGGGAGGTGGAGTCATCATCCCTGGAGATGTGGCACTGAGGGACACGGTCAGTGGGCATGGTGGGGTGGATTGGGGTTGGACTGGATGATCTTAGTGGTCTTTTCCAACTTTATTGATACTATGATAGTGTCTACTGGGGACAGCAGTAAACTTGAAAAGGTCGCTCAGAGGTGTGAGCTCATCTGAGCTCATCACACTCATCCAAATCAAGTATCACCTGTGAAAATTCTTATCATATGAAAACAGCATTATTTACCCATCCTTGCATGCTGGAAGGGAAATGGGTTGATTATGTTATGAATATCTGAGCAATTTCCTGCAGTATCATCTCATTTTGAGATCTTACGATATGTTTTTCTGATCTGATACCAACTTCTTCAGATGTATGGGGTCTGCTTCTGGAGATTCACTTCATAGCTATCAGCTCTTGTTATCCCAGCTTTCCAAGGAAGCCATTTTACACAGTCATACTATATGGCAGTGCCTTCAGAGCAAGTGTGGAAATTACTACCAACTCTCAGCCAAATTATATAGCAGTAGAGATCTCCAAAATAGAGTTTTCCAAAGAGTTTTGTCAAAATAGGTGCCTAGGTGAGAAAAGAGAGACTTAATGAGTGGTCTTTCCTCTCCCTTTGGGTAATCCCAGTTGGACCACCACCATGCTGCCCTCCTGTATGGACAGCACTCTCATTCTGGCTGTCCAAACAGCATGTGCAGAGTTCTACAGCAGCCCCAGCATGCCCTGCTTCTCAGTCAGGCACACAATCTGCCATGACACGGACCTTTTGGCACTCACAAGTCAACTTGTCACCTTCCATATCTTCTGTGTTTCTTTGCCCTGCTGCCTCTGTCATACTGAGCTGCACCGTACGCTGCATCACTGCTCTGTGACTCCACGCAGCACTGTCAGTGCTGTGCTGTGAGCTTTCTGCCTCGCCTTGTATCGTCATCTGGGCTGTCATCACCTTCTCTGCGGTGTGTGACCTTGGCCCCGGCCTGACGCCAGGAGATGCAGAATGCCTCAGGCTGTTCCTTCACCCAGAAAAGGGGGAATTATAAAGTGACATCCCATCCTCTGACAGCAGTGGCTCCCCCTTCTTTTCAGGAGCCGGCTCAGAATTTCTCTCTGTGGGTTTGTTCTTGGCTACCTCGTGGACCACGAGTTTCTCTATTACCATTGCTGCTTTGTCTGCTTATCTAACACCTGTCTTCTCCCTGTTAGTAAGAACCTTTTCTTCTGCAGCTTTCTACCATCTGGAATAGCCACTCAATCAACTTCAGATTCTTTCTTCTGAAGCATCTGAAAGACTTTTTCATTGCCCGTGTCTCAGCACACTGTCTTAGTAAGTGGGCTGCACGTAGTTGTCATTTTATGCCAGTTTATATTTGATACTACTTCCTTCTCTCTTGCATTACTGAATTATACAGAACATTTTGAGTTGCATTTAAAATGGCAGATGATGGACAAGCCTCTAAGGTAGTACATGGGATGTCACTGTGTCCTACTGGAACCAGTCTGCTTGCTGGTGATGATCCATTGCTTCTCCACTGGTGGGAAGCTGAGTTGAGAGGGAGACGTAGCACACATGGAAGTATACCTTGCTCCTTTACAAAATGGGAAGGTGATAAACCCGTTGCAGATTTAAAATGTGAGACCTTACATTCTTCTATAAGTTAATGAGTTTATGATACAAGCACAATAGAAATCATAGCCACCCATGTTTATGTAACATACAGATAGAGCACTGTCCTGTTAACTTGTAATGTCGGTTCCTCCATCCAGGTTCCCAAACTACTGCTTAATCTGGGTCTGGAAGAACCACTGGTCCATGGGACTGCACAGATCACTGACAGAGGCATGGTAAGTGTTTCCTTTCCCCATCTCTGGTCTTCTAATGCAGGCTGCATGCCCTTTTCCTCAAGAACTACTTCCTAAAATTCTGTCCCACTGCTGGATGTGAAACTGAGTTCTGAAATACAGAATTACAAGGTGAATGATACAGCCAAGATTCTGCTTGCAGATTCTCCCATGTGTTCCTGCCTTTCAATCTCTATCTTTAAACATATTTGGTAAAATATATATTTTTTTGTACAAAATGCTATCTTGTCCCCAAGTCAAACACTGCAGTCTCTTGTTCCCTATTCGCAATTTGTGATATTTGAGCAGTTTTCCTCCCAAAGATCTTTCCTCTACCAAGATTGGCCAAGGGTATAGCAGAGTGTGCTTTGTGGATGAATGCGTGAGATGTGCTGTTTGGAGCACATGTATAGAGAATGCGTATCAGAGTTCCAGGTCCTATTTCAGTTTCCATTCTTTTCCTCCTTAGGTTGGATCAGACAGCATCATTGGGTCATCCACCCAAATTGGGGAGAAGACATCCATTAAACACTCCATCATTGGCAGTGCATGTACCATAAAAGACAAAGTTAAGATAACAAACTGCATCATCATGAATTCTGTTACAATTGAGGAAGGGTATGTCACCTCTTTGTAATGTCACCTCTTTGTATTTTGGACCTCTAAATTTGCTGATTCCTTTTCCAGATAGATTCTTAGCATGTAATTTTTGTCTTGTAACTGATCCTCACTCAGAACTGTTGATTGCTAGGAGGAAGGTGTTTCTAAGGACCAAATCAGAAATGTCTCTATAAACAAACTGGCTACAAATGCAAGTGAAATGATTTAATGAGGGTACTGCAAAACTGAAATATAATTTCTTCTTTTTAGAGGAGATTGTAGCCTCTTCAGAATGTGGAATTCAGTTAAGCGGATATACGTCTGTATGAGCTTGTGTGTCATCTTTCCAAATTCTGTTCTAGTGGCTGGGTCTGTGAGTATACCTAAAATATTTGAGTCAGGACATATATTTGAAAGCGGTACTCTTACTAACTACAGATGTTATCACCTTTAAATAACTTTCCCTAAAATGTGATTTTCTTTTGTTCATTTTTGTCATCTTGCTTCTTTACTTTATTATTGCCTTATGCTTAATAGAGTTTATATAGAGAGTAATAGAATCAATAGTAAACTTTTCAAAGAAACAATCTGCCAGATAGTAGAGGTTTCCCACGCGTTAAAGACACTAACTAAATAGGTAGCCTTGAGCTGTTCATTCCAAATGTGGGAAAAGTGGCCTATCTGTAATTGTTGATGTCTGCGTGCCCGCATCTTTCCATACAAGCTAGCTTCCTGTGGATGTCAGTGGAAAGGAAACTGCTGATTGAGTTTGTGCAGGCCTGTATAAATTCCCTGCTCCTTCATGGCTTGAGGTTTGCTTGGGGCCTCAGGAAAAAGGCCAAAATCTTAAAAAAAATGCCAAGTTGGCTCTGAAAGTTGCATATCTGAAAAACAAAAACCCCAAAGGATGTGGGGTCTGTGGAGGATACTACTGTTACATAACTAAATTACAGGTAAGTATGGTACCTTACTGCCAAGTGTTTGTCTTTAATAGAAATCCGCAGTAATTTCAAGCACATCATAAATCAGAATTCTTTTGAGTATAGAAAATAGCTGGTTTCCAGTTCAGTTGCAAATGGATCCAGTATGGCTGTATCACAAGTGTTACTGTCATAAGAAGTACCAGAACCTCTCTCGTTTGATCATGAGACCCTCTGTCATTTTGATTAATGAATTGATTCCGCAGTCATAATAGTATGGTTTTGCATACGAGGTGAGCAGCTCTACCATGGAGGCAGCTAAGTGTATAAATAGTGGTGTTCTTATGAGGAGTCCCAAATTAGCTTGTGTTTGTCTGCACTGTTACGTCGTGCTGTTTTCCAAATCCTAAATCAAACATGCCGCAAAATTCCACAGCCATTATAAAGATGTTAAGATAATAAAAATAACTGCTTGGGTAATATTTTGTGAATTTTTGGAAACCAGTTTCATCACTGCTCTCACTCAGTGTAAACAGTGTCGTTACCAATAAGTGATAAATCTTGCACTCCTCAGAGTTTCACCCTTAGCTGCTCCATAGACATGGCACACGGATGCACTGGAGTAAAATTTGTAATCTTTCCTCTCCAGTCCAAATTAATCTTACATACATTAAGCTTTTCTTAAAAACATACCATAATTAATGTTGCATGGATCTGCACAGATACTGTATTGATAAAGTGTTACTTATTGCATCACCGTAATCCTTAAGATTAGAGAGATGTGAAGTCATGCATACACAGGTGATGAGGTACAGGAATATCCAACTGCTACATTTTGTTGAAAGAAGTCCTGCTTATAACTTAGTAAAAACAGTTTCTGTGTATTTTGACCTTCTTTCATGTATTTGATTAAATCTGATAGTTTTTTGTTAAAATGTTAATGATTCTGAAACACGCTGATGGATCCATTTGCAACAGGTGAATAAATTATATGTGATTTTTCTTTAAACTGCCCACAGTGGACAGCTTTGCTTTCCAAACATCTCTTCTCCCAAGCATGTCTTAGTAACTCAGGCTTTAGCTCTTCCATTTTAGTTAGAAAGTCAGCATATGTTGGCTGGTCTGAGTCAAAATGATCATAATAAAATGCCTTAGCAGATCTAATTTATCTTTTTTTGTTGCATTGTGAATGTTTCAAACACGAGCCAGTTTTAACATCATCTAAGGTACTGCACATTAGAAACCTCTGGAATTGCATTGAGGAGCAGATAAAAGGTGTCATCTAATGAACATACACTGTGATGTTGACTTGAAGCTCCGCCAGTCTAATATGGTGCAGTAGTTACATGTCAGTGGTAACTGCAGGCTGGGCCCAACACCGTTCATTGCAGCTACGCTAGCCTGAAAAAGTAGGCTGGAAGAGCTGCTGTAGGGCACACTTTGGAGAAGACAAAGCTTTTTGGTAAGCTAGGGAAGAAAGATCATTTCTGAAAGTCAGAAGGCTGGGAACAACTAAATGCAAAAATTGCTTAGCGTCCTAAGTTCATTTATTGAGAGTTGTGATTATGCATGCCACTGCCCTGGTAATCCTTTACTTCTTACATCACTTCTAGTTTCTCTGGTTTGAATCTCACTGTCTTTGTTTTTTTCTACATCTTAACTGGATAAATGCTCATGTGTCAGTACAAAGGAAAGCGTGAAAATTGTTTTGTCTCGTGATGTCCTGTAATGTGAATTGAGGATGCTGTTGGGCCTGCCATGGTTCTTTTGGCTTAAGGACCCACAAATTACATCTCCAAACCAGAAGAGGTTTTAAAGAACCTTGCAACATTTGATGCAAGCTTCTAAAATGGATAAACAGATTGTTTCTGGGCAGAGGGAAAAGCCACGAGGGATTTATTACAAAACAAGGTTCTTATTGTTAGGCTGTGGTTGGTTCATTCCTGGACCAAGGATCAAGGACCTGGATTTCACTTGGATAGTGCCATTTCATCATGTTTCCAAGTTACAGTCCATTCTCCAGTGATGGCTGTGCTTGATATTCTGGAGGGACCAGTAGCAGAGTTTTTGGTTTTTCCAGCCCTGGTGTATAGGGCTTCTGTTATGCTATATGTGTCTCTTGTGAAGTGATTTGAGTAGATATGAATCCCCCTTAGATGAGATTACAGGGGATTAAAGAAGTTAGTAACACAGGCAAAATAATTGGCAGTCCTCTTTTAATGTGTTTCCCACTGTGAGCTAATTCTTCCATCAATGAGATAATAAAATAGCGAAGATTACATATGTGCAGAGTGATGGACATACTTGACCAAGCTGGGAGGGATGTAATTTATACAACAGTGCAAGTGCTGAGAGATGCTGACTATCCAGGTGACAGGCTGCAGCGGGAAATAGTTCTTATTTCTCTCTGCACTGCTCCCTTGAGCTCAGTGACAAATGACTGCACTGAGTTACATACTTGGAGAAAACCTACTAATGGAGCTGAAATTGTAGATCACTTGAAAATTTTGTGCATCTGAATGCTCCTGCAGTAGCTGTGCATGCCCACAGTCTCTGTTGTGTCTTAGGGATGACCCTTTTGTTAGTTCTGTTTGCATTATGTGTAGTGCAGTGCAACGGGGTCCCTAAATTCAGATTAGGCACACTTAACTTCCTTGAAATGAGATCTAGATATTGGTGGAGGAATTCATACAAGACCCTGTGCTGAAGTGCTGAAGTGCGTTGTAAATAATATTAACAAGAAAACTGTGCAAAATCCTTTATTCTATGCTAGCAGATAAAGATTTTGAAATCTTGTTTGTTAATAAAACTTTGTGAGTGTATACACTTAACGAAAGGATCTTTGCCATGTCACATGCACAGTGTATCCTTGTGCCCTGGTTGTGGGAGCAGGACATTTCCCTGGGAAAGATTTGAGAGATGGGAATATAATAGGAAAAACAGAAAAGCAAAATAAAACAAACCGATCTTTGGACTACTTACTTTGGACTTACTGGTGTTCGAGGAGGCAAGCATGAAAAGCTCAGATAAATATCAAGAAGAAAGGTCCATGGAAAGCCATGCTCTGAAAATAGCCCTTTGGCTTGCTGGTAGCCAGTGCCCTAGGAGCTCTGTGGCAGATTTAGTCTCTTAAATGAAGTATTTTGCTCCTCTTCTTTATTCAAAGCAATATGCTTCCAGTGGTGGTAGAATCATGAAGACCTCCAAGACCGTCTAGCCCAGCCACCAACCCATCCAGCCATGTGGTAGCTGTTCCTATGGAAGCCGTAAATACAATGCTGTGGTTATCAGGCAGGATGGCAGCAAGACACAGCTGCCGAGATGAGCATTAAGATCTTAGTTCCACAGCTAGGAAGCACTAGGTCTTCACAGAACTACCAAGGAAGCTTGGCTTGTGTCACCTATAGTTTTAGCAGAAAAAGGGCTTATTGAAGATGATCTTTTTTTAAGATGGAAAAGATAAATGCCATCTGCATGGCACCAACCAGAAAACTGTAGGCATTACATGCCGAGTCACTGACAAAGACAGTAAGTTGTGTTGGGTTTTGTTGATGATGTCCTTGCTACCAGTGTAAAGTCAATGGTGCAGACACTGTACTGTTACTCAGTGGACAGTAGTGAGACCACGTGCGACTAGTTAAACACTACTCTAGTTTACCACATGCCTCCAATTTATTGCTACTTTCTATGAGAAAATGTACAAAGGAAGAAAACAACAAGCAAGCTGAGCTGGATTGGTTACTAAGTGCAGATTGATTGTGAAGTTTATTGGTTGTTTCCTCAATAGTGCCAAATCAGCACCTGATGTAGAAACAGTGAGCGGTTTGAAAAAATTCTAATTAAAGCCAGGATGGAATTGAGCATTTATAGGGGTTCAGCACATAAGTGGTCTTTTTCCTGCTGGATAAGAGCAGTACATAGCAGATCCTATTGCCAAAGCAACATTTGCTGAAATAGTAAAATATATTTTACAGCACATTCCCTCATGAGAAGGAATGAGGAGAGATGAGGTTGTTTCCAGCACCATAGCTTACAAAGCTGGAAGTAACAGTTTTGCTTGTGCTGGGATTTCCAAATGCTTTGTATCATGAACCAGTTTTCAAGGTGGGTCTTGTCTTCTGGATGTTATCTCGTGATGCCAGTTGCATCCCTGCCCTATGCTAACCTTGGAAAGAATAAAAAGTTTAGAATAGGCGTTGCAGAAAGTGCATGAAAAGTGAGAGCTTAATTCAGGAGAAGCGTATGTAGTATGTATATGTAAGTATAAAATATATTGTGGATATGGATAAGCATGAATATATGAATAAAGCTAGGTATAGTGCTTGCCTGTAACAAGAGCTCTTACTTCTCAACAGAGTTTACTTTCAGGAAGGTAAATTGAGGAAGGGAGGACAATCCTGGAAAGCAGTGAGCAGAAATTAGCTGAGCTACTTCCGTAGCTGGTTCATGGTTGGGCATTTGGATTCTGCTATATCTGTTGTATTTAGGATACTTCTCATATAGTCCCTGTTATCTTGTGAATCTCTGAACCGTTACTACTTGCAGCTCCTCAAAGAACGTTTTCTTCTGGCTTGCTTCCTGGTACATCAATCCATCTTGAATAAATCACCTGTTCTTTATACTCAGATACATATGTTTTCCTGGTAGCTTTCCCAATTTTCCAAATATCTTGCACATCAAATGTTGAACTTAAAGCACAGGTCAGCCCCGAAAAGCAGCATTTTAAAGCAGCTCCTCTTGTTCTGCTGATCTTCTTCTTCAGGTGGCCAGAATTAGAGCTGTAAATAAGCTTCTGCCTCCTGCTAGCCATAATCAAAGAAGTGTATGCAGGTTTTCAAAAGCAACTGATTTCTGTCAGGTTTTGGTGGGGGTCTGTGTGTAAGTGCCATTGGTGCTCCTGAAAATCTTCCCCAGCCTGGGTAAATAAAAGGAAGAAATTCTCACGTTGTTTCAGAATTGCTCCTCTGGGTTTCTGAGGGGACCCTGGGGTCGAACAAGTTCAGCTTAGCTCCAGAAAACCAGTCTGTTTTAAAGATGGCATTTAGAAAGTCCTCTTTTCCTTGTACATCTAGCCCATATAGCAACTGATTTAACTAATGATGTCCAGTGGAGAGTGAGAATCCAGGAGGTCAGCTTCCTGGTGCGTAAGGGTTTCCTGATGTAAGATTCGTTTCAGTGTGTGCTTTTGCTGAAGTGTGCAAAACCAGATTTCCAGCTAAATGAAAGGCCACCAATTGGTTTGTTCCAAGATCAGCTGGATTTGTCTGAAGTTTTAGAGGTGAGGCACAACCTTCCAGGCGACCTCCCCTGGCAGCCTACATTTCACTTAATAAAACAAGTTAAGGAAGGTTTGAGGCAATCCTTTAAGGTCAGTTGAACTTTCACTGGAAAATACGAGTGCTGGCAAGTATATGCAATATGTAATGCAAAATGTTTAGGGTGTGGGGAAGAAGTGTAAAGGAGCCATACCACAGTGATGAGCTTGGCTAGCAAAGAGACTTGAAACAAGTTCCTCAGCGAAAACACCCTGGGAGATGGGTTAAGAATTTAGGGGATTGGTAGAATGTTTTTGTTACCCCCAAGGGGAAAAACAGGAGATCAAAGCCCGAATTCACTTAAGAATGCTTTCTTTGAAATGTATCTATAAATTATAGCACATACTGCTGGCATCTATTGTAGTCTTTGGTATTTACTTGAGTGTATAATGTGAACTCACAGTACCCAAAGTTGGCTTGTTGGTGTGTAAAAATAAATGTTGGTGAAGGCAACAAAGTGGATTCTCAAGTTTCCTAATAGTGGTGTTGCCTCTTCTCTGTTTTCCCCTGGCTTTGTGCCTCATCCTGTGACCAGCCACCACCTATAGAGGGATTCTTTGAAGGGCTGCTGGTAGGGCTTGGAACTCCCCCTTGCCACCTCTCACAGTTATTGAGCTGCCTGCTGTGGCTGTTATTTCCTTGGTCAAGGCGGAATGGGATGTTACTCCCAGGGGAATCCACAGATGTTACCCCTCAGTCAGCAGAGTAGCTGCTGAGGCATGTCACCCTTGGCTTTTAACTCCCCATCACATCTCTGCTTCCTAGCTCATCGGAGGAGCAGGACTCCTGACTGCTTGGCATGGCGCAGCGTTACCCACGGCTGTCCTAAACTTTCTGCTCCAAGCTCTTGCTTCCTCTCCAGCCTGTGGTTTTAAGTGTTGCATTTTAGACACCTCATTTGCTTTGCTGCCCAACAGAGATTATGTCGTTTTTTTGGCACAATTGGATTAAACTAGCAGACTGGATAGCTTCCACTGGCATTTCAGGAGATTTGCTGTAAGGCAAACCTGTGACATTTGTACCTTCCTAAGCTTGCACAACCAGGGCGAGAGCTGCAGTTGAGGTCCTGACCTCAGTTACTTAAGCCCCTTTCTCCCAGGAGCGTTCATCACTTTAATCACAGAGTCCTAAATAATCAGTGGGTAGCCTGTAATTAGGGGTTGTGTCCTGGACTCCTGCAGCCTGCTCCCGGTGTGCTGAGCACTGCGGATTTTGATTTCCCGTTTCCCCAAAGGATGTTTGATCTCAGATTTACACTTCAGAAAATTAAGAAGGGTACAGTACCTCCGTCCCCTGGCAGCCTTCCTGCTTTCAGTGGTAGGTGCCTTTCTTTTCTTAAGTGTCTCAGTTCTGCAGCGATTGACACATTTGATTTAAGAGTTAGATTTATAGACTGATACTCGGGCTGAAAGTCAGCAGCTCCAGGACTGCATAAATCAGCCTGTCTCTGGGACTAATACTTCCTTATTTATAATTTCGACAGGAGATGGAATTCTTTCTCAATTCTTTACATTTCTTTCAGATGTAATCGACCACCCTGTCCTTTGGTTTAAAGCTATGTGACTTTGCCACAAATAGAGGGAGGGGAAAGTAAGCCCGGTCCAGGAATTGCTATGCTATAAAAGCTCCATATTGTATGCTCTTGGACTTTGCTTTCTCCCAGCTTCCTTCAAGCCCACACAAGAGATGGACTTGAGGTTTTTTTGGCTTTCTTCCCCTCCCCCCTCCCTCCATACATACTCTGACCTTTTAGAAAAATAAATAGAAGATAAAGAAGGACCTGGAATGTTGCAGAATGTGTGTATATTTTGCTCTCTGTTGTTTTCTGCTGGGATTAGTTGTTTACAATGGGAGAGAGAGGGAGGGTAGAGGAAGGGAGGTCTGTGGCCTTAACTGAAATTAGTGGCATTTCAGAGTGATCTTGTTAGGTGGTCCGCAGTTTAAAGACCTAAATCCTTGTAATCCCCCCATGCCTCCTTGGCCACTACTCCTTTTGCTCTTGTTCTCTCACTTTCAGAAAAAAAAAAAAGAAAAAAAACCCAAACCCGAGTCAGCCTCTCTGTCTCAGATGCAGGCTGTGCATAACGTACGCACGTGCACAGCCATACACACACACTCACTCTCATATGCTTCCATTCGCACGTTGTACCTGTATAACAAATTAATGTCTCAGCTAGCCGACATCTACATCTGTTACCACTACAGGACTGGGCTTGTAAAATGCTCTCTCTAGAATGCAGACACACACACCGAATATTTTTATTTATTTTCTGAAAAACGCTCAGCTGCCAGACTTTCAGCTTGTGATTGCACTTAAAACAAATTCAAATTGAAATTTCAGCCATAAATCAAATGCCCTAAATTAGTTCCTCTTGTGGGTTTGAACATGCTCTTTGGATTTTAAGGTCAGAAGATATCCGTTTTCACGGTGCTGAAAAGTTTAAAAATATACTACGTTTTAGGAAAAGAAATAAATATGGTTTGCATTATAAAGCAGTACATCAAATATGTGCGTATGCGCACACACAGCGTGGTCAGTGAAGTTGAATGCTGTCAGAGCACCTTTGAGGACTAATAGCACCTAATTGTTAAGCGAGGCAGGAAACACGGTGGCTATTTATCCAAGGAGGATGCTGAAGATTGCCTTGAGATGTGATATTTATCCTCTAAGAGAATAAAAGTTTATCCCTTACTCTTCAATTAAAAAAAAAAAAAGTAAAAAATTAAATAAACACACAAAATAGTTATCTTGGCAGACTTTATAACATACTTTTTCGGGAAAAAAAAAAGGCATTTACAAGTGGTTTCAAAATGGCTGTGTTACATCTGTCAGCGGGTAAAGGGAACACCCACAAATTGTGTTTTTATCTCATGAAGTTTTGTTCCACTTGAGCAATAAAAGCCAGATTCACTGCTGGTGTGTGCGACTGGGGTGATCCTAGCGCTGAGCATGGCTCTAAAACTTGTGCATTTGGTTGTGTTTATAAGTTTGAAGAAACTCCTGGGGTGGCGGAGTCTTTTGTTTTTGCTTGACGCTGGCACTGGGGAAGGGTAGGTTTGCAAGCACCTGGCACAGCCACGTTTGCCTTGGTTCCCTGGGCTGTCCTTCCAACAAATGGTTTGGCAGGAAAGCCCCTTATCTTTGATGTTAATGTCATCAGCACTTTCTTGGTTACAATGCTGTTCTTTCCCCAAGAGTTGAAAAATGATCCCAAGAAGACTTGGGACGTACAGTGTGCTTCAGCCTGAGCTCCAGAAAACAGCTTAAGTCGGAGATCTTAGTACACACGAGGCTCTTCTTAGAATCATTTGGATTGGAAAAGACCATTAAGATCATTTTGTCCATCCGCCACCCTATCCCTGCCATGCCCACTTAAACCATGTCACTCAGTGCCACATCTCCATGGTTCTTGTGCTTGGAAGCAGTGATAGATGGTGGGAACCTACAAATCGCAGGGAAATGGTTCTAAGTGATCAAAGAGAAGGCACTTTGGAGCGTGCTTTTTAGATAGGGACACTTTCAGTGGACAGTGAGTAATCTCTCTTGCCTTTGCTTGGATGGCACCAGCATAGGATGGCAGCAGTGATGGGCGGTCCTCCCTCTACCAGTTCATTTTCCAGCCTGATTGTCAATGCTGAGTGTTCTCCCAGTAAATGCTGTTACACAGGATGATGGCTGGAGTACATGGAGCTATTGGAAAGAAGCAGCTGGTGACAGTGTGAGAGCAAAGGCAGACAGGGGTCTGCTGTGTATCTTTGCCGCTTTTTATCTTATTAATATGTTAGTAAAAAGCTTGCCAAGGCAACCTGAGCTGGTTACTTGGAGCATAATTGCTCATATTGCCTCCTTATAGGTCAGAGGAGGGGGAGTTGAAGCGAGTTAAAAGAATGATTGTTCAGAGGGGACAGTCTGCTCAAGGGAAGTCATAACTGCTAACCACCGTGGCTGAGGTCCGGTTTTATTGCTTTTACTCCTGCGGAATTAATGCCGTGTTTGTGATGCAGGTGGTTTCTGCTCTGACTCACATGAGCAACAGAATTGTTATATATTTAATGGCAAATTCTGTGTACCAGATAGTGGCAACGTGTGAGTAGGAAAAGAACTAGGAATTAATGTTAGAGTTGGCAGTCTGGAGTGAGGACTGACCTCCTCTTTGCTCCTGAGGAGCACAGCTGTCTGGCTCTCTGCTCAGTACAAAATTGAGGCTCGGGGGGCTCTCAGTACCAAAAGCCCTCTGTGCTATTAGTTCAAACTCCAAAATAGCTCTTCTGTTGATGGCTCGTAGCCTGGTGGCACAGCACAGCAGCATTTTGCTGGTGCGGTAAGCAGTGGTGAGACCCATGGCCATGGCTGCGGGTGTCACAGGAGGGATGGAACTGCAGAGCTCAATGCAGGAAGTCACCGAAGCCAAAAACTTCAGAAAGAGATCAGCTATTTGACAGAGGGTAGCACAGATATCCACAAGTGTTGTAATATACATTAGCAGAAGTGCTGGGGAGGAAATATGAAATGGGACAGATACCTCCATCTCTGTTATGTATCTCACTTACAGCTGCAGCATAGCTGTTTTTTCTCCATAGCTTTGCAATAAATTGTTTGTACCGTTTAACATTACTCATGGTGCTGAGTGAGCACACATCATGGTTATTAGTTAAGATGCACAATTACAGTTTTACTGCCTGGAGAGGCAAAGACCGATGCAATAACTCACTCAGATCTCTCAATATCTTCATAGAGGAGTTATGGAGCCAACATCTGGACTCTGAAATTCTTTCCTAACGGATGATCAAATCATGTCAGAGGTTTATTAGCAGTCCCAGTGGATACCTTTGTTTTGTACCTATCATTTTAATCATTTTCTTGTTCTACCTTGTGCTTGTGTTATAGGTGTTGTCTTCAGGGCAGTGTTATTTGTAATAACGCTGTGATAGAGAAGGGTGCAGACATCAAAGACTGTTTGATTGGAAGTGATCAGAGGCTAGAAACCAAAGGTAAGTAAAAAAGCTGTTTTTATGATGCATTTCTAATTAGTTTTTAGAATTTCCTCAAGATTTTCCTCCCGTTTCTTCAAGAGTCAGTGAACAGTGGCAGTTTTACAGTGTGATGTCCCTTAAGATTAAGATTTGTTTTTCATGGAAAGTGCAGCTCGCTGGCATGAGAATAGTTCGGGGACTTGCTCTTCAGAAGTTGGCAGAAAAACTTTGTTGTTACTATAAAGAACAAGATTGGGTGCTGAGACGGTCTTTTCCCAGAGGCCACAATTAGGTCAGCTTGGAGTTGTCCTCAGCAGAAGGAGCTGTCATTCCCCTAACAGGGTGATGTAGTCAAATAAGTGATGGCACAGACATCCATCTTTTTGTGAATGCCAGCAGCCACAGGTACCAGCGTGTTCCCATCCACCCTGTTCCATGCAGGAGCTCAAGATGGAATGTCATACTGGAAGCTGCTGTGCTTAGTAGTAAATACAAGGGCAGTTACATTCAGATCTGTTTTACTGAAATGAAATGCTTTTTGGGGTTTCAGAGAAGTTACAACTATGCGGTCCCAATTTGGGCAAAGTTAGGCCATCCAATCAAGCTGTGAGTGGTGAGGGCTCAGTAACCGCCTAAGTGGAACTGTTGATTTCCTGCCCTAAGAGATAATGGGCAGGAAATGGCTGTCTCAGTGACTGCATCCCAAGCAGAGGGCTTTTTAATGAATATTTATGGTTGGGGTTTGGCAGATCCCTGCTCTAGGGTGTGGACTGAGGACAACAGTGAGTTCCTTTTCAGGCTCCATGTGAAGTTATTTAGTCAGATCGGGATTTGTTTGCTTGTTTTGTCTTTACAGTATATGGGTGGTTTCCCAATTGTGAGTGTCCTGATAAAGAGCAGGGTTTGCACTTAATGTGGTATGGTATAACTATTGCCAGCTATGCATACGCAAAATTTTTCTTTTAATTTGAAACTAGAAGTAAAAGAGACTCATGAAAACAAAGTGTTGATCCTACAATTGCAAGTCTCAGATGCTGCAGGAGACACCCAGTCAGCGTTATGCACACTGTGGTCTTGGTCCCTGTATACCACAGTTTCTGCTTACCCATGGCTTTGTCCATCACATCAGTTGTAATCATCAACCCTTGTAGGTTCACTGCCCTCCTATCCCTGAAGATACATACTGTTAATGGTGCTCTGCTTGTGCCTTCTTCTGAGCATGAATCACTAGGAGAGCTAAATCAGGTCATGTTTGTTTATTAATCTAAAATTTGAACTATGAGGAAACTGTGAGGGTGTAGATTTAGCTAATTTACTACGCTCCGTTTCTTCAGCAGATCATTTCAAACAGAAATATCACACTTTGCCCTCACTCATGTCTTTTTTGGTAGTCTCTTCTAGGATGCAGGTCCCAGTCTGGTTGATCTCTGTATGGAAACCATTCTTTCTTCATTATTGTCCCTGTCATCTTTATCTGAACATTTTTCAGGATCTGTCAACATAATTCTATGATTCTATGATAACATATTTGGAAGGAGAGGAGCAGAGCTGGCACCTGCAGTTCGTTTACCCATTCTTGTAGGGCCACGTGCTCACCTCTCCAGAGCACTTCTCAGTGAGTCTGTGAGCCCTCCAGTTAAACTGTTCAGGAACATATGACTGATGTTAGCAAAGACACTCAGGTAGATTATGAATAACAAACATGCCATTATACCAAGCAAGAAAAAATAATAACAAAGCCTCAGTTCATTTCCCTGCCTCAGTTTCTTAACCGTTTTGGAATTTATTTGGGCTGGGGGTCAGGTTCTCCTTGGTGGTCTGGGATCTGTCTGTGAAGTTCATGACTTATTTCCTGAACTGCAGAGTCTTTCCAGCCTAGCATGTTTCTTCTGACCTTGCCTGGTCCCACAGTAAACTGGGCCCTCTCTTTTTCACTGTGAAAGCATGCCATGACTTCCTTTCCCCTGCCCAAGACTTCCTGTATCTTGTGCCAAGCTTTTGGTGTGGCCCCGTAAGTCTGTTTCCATATTCCCACTTTCATCAAGACTTTGGCTATGTTGTTCTGTTTGGTAACTTTTCCTTCTTCAGACTCTAGTCTTCACAGCCAGCTTACGAAAAACTGGTTCTGTTGGGTCACAGCCACCTTTTATTGCAAGCTGATCGCACCTCAGCAGACGTAAGCAGTAGCAGCTGGCTGTTGACCCCAGTCTGGGAGTTACATGCTAGAAACCTCAGCAAAGCTGCATACACCTTCCCAGAAACATTAAAGAAAAAGAAAAAAAAACAGCAGTTCCTTATTCCAAAGCATCAGCCAGGATTCATCAAAGGTACAAAGATCCCCGCATCATCCTGCACACCCCCAAGCAAATCCCACAGTTGACTTTGCTGCGGAACTGTGTGCTCCCAGTTCTGCCATACAAGTCCTGGTCTCGCTGCCCAGGCAGCTCAGGGTACAAGAGCTCTTTGAGCCACTGACCTCCTTTTATAACCTGAACCATGGAAGCAGGATGGCAGAAGAACAGATACCACAAATGATAGGCAAAAGTAACTCAAACCAGCTCTCGTCCTTTTCCTTCTACGGAAGAGGCAGGGGCATATTTAGGGTGGTCTAAATGGCACAGCTGGGAGTAATGGGATTGAATTAAACACAATTTAGGTTGGATATCTGAAACATTTTCCTAATGATGTGGTCTGGTCGGCTGTGGGATAATCTCCCTGGGGACGTGGTGGGAGACCTCATCACTTAATAATAGGCTTGGCAAAGCTCTGGACACCTAAATAGAGGGAGTGCTCCACCACTGGTTTTTGAGGTAGATCAGATGCAGCCTATTAATTTCAGACTAAAAAGCGAGTTAGAGACAAGGGGGGGCAGGTAGCTGTCAGCAATGACTACAGGCCCCATCACAGCACTGGCCAGACACAGTGCTTTTTAAGTGCCTCTGTTAAAGTCATGATGTGGAGTTTTATTAAACTTCTGGATTTGCAAGCCATGCCTCCTGAGAGTCATGCTATTCTCTTCCTACTGCTTTTATTACCATGCTTAGGAAGCATCCACTTCCCTTCCTCTTTGATACTTTAAGAAATTTGCTAGCAGAGAATTAACAGACAGGCGACCTCACCCAGATAGCAGTTTGAAAAACGTCTTGGTACCTAAGAAAAAGGAGGCAATTATTAAAGGGATAGGAAATGGCAGGCGACAGTTCTGAAAGGGCTTAATTGCACAAGGCATTCAGTCACTGTTTCTAAGACAGTTACTACAGTTGCACTCCAGCCTTTTGGGTGAACCTGCTTTCTTCAAAGTGAAATAGAGAACAGAGATAGTAGAGAGACACTCATAGGATAAAACTAGCAAAATGGACACAAAACTCTCCACCTTAGGCCTCACTTTCATCTTTGGTGTCCCTGGGCAGGCATGTTTTGTGTTCATTGACTATGCAGGAGCCGGTGTCATTTAGGGACAGCTTGAGTCATTGTACACTCAGAAAGCGTGTTACAGCAGTGTTATTGCCACAAAGTGTGTTTGCAGAAAGGAAAAAAGTATCAGCATTCAGGATGCTGATGTAATCTTAGCTTGGCATCCCAATGCGTACTTAGTAGCATTATCTCCCTGACCAAGATGTAGGCTAAGACTTCACTGTGCTTGTTCTGGTGCATTTTCAATGCAACCATGTATTTTTATTTTCCTTGGTGCCACGATGCAGTCAGCACCCAGAAAGTGCTGCCGAGTGTGTGTTGAATGCGAGGTTGTTCCATAGCCCTGATTCCTGTCTTCTTTCAGCTTGTGTCTGAAACCTTAATTACTGAACACTATGCAAGAAACAAGATCCTTTCTGTGGCCTTTCTGCAACATTTGTCATCTTAGTGCTTCACAGCTGTTAACAAGCTCATTTTTACCTCCTCGGTATGAACATGGCTGATTTTTCCTCCTATTTTAGAAAGGCCTGAGAGTCAGAGAATTGCTGTTCGTAGGCCCTTTCATTCCTACTGCCCAACTTAAGTGCTGAAGCAGCATGTTACATGTAGCATTTCCTAACAATTACATTTTAGCCGTAACATTTTCTTTGTAAATATTGGGATGGAGGGTTCAGTCTACTGAGAAAAAAAAAAAAAGAGAGAAAAAAGAGAAGTTTTTTTGTGCAATCGTGTTGGCCTGTGCATGGGTCGTTAGCAGCTCCAGGAACTAGAACTCCATTATAGAGCTTCTGCTGTTCCAGCTGATGGGAACTGACAGTAGTGGGTCATCCTCCTTAAGGGGAGCTGGATTTGGAGTGAGGCAGGAGGAACTTTGCCAGGAAGTTTCACAGATGCCCGTGGGTGTCAGCAGCCTGGAGATTCACTCCTGGTACAGGGGGAGGAGGCTGTAGTTAATGTAGGCTTTACTGCTCCTGCCTGCAGCATCATCCTTTGGGCCCCAACCACATCACCTATTTCCTATCTGATCCTGACTCCTGCCTCACTGCTCCTCACTGTGGCTTTATCCCAGAACGAGTCTCATCCCATTCCCAGTCTTTGGTTCTTCCTCTAGTCTTTGTTTTTTCTCTTACTTTGTTATGCCTAGCCACACACCTGTCTCCTCTGCTCTCATCGTAGATGCTATTTCTGGTCCCCCTGCCTAACAGTCCCATGCTCCATTTCCCATCTGGCACTCCATCCCCAACTGCTTTGATCTCTTGCTGTGCTGCTGTTGTGCCCAGGCAGGATCATTCTGGGCACTGGAGGGAAGCAGTTCTGTGCTGAGTGCTGGTCCCAGAGCTAGGACGCAAGCTGGGGGAAGTCCTGCATCGATCCTGCACTTCCCTGGTTGAGAGCACTCAGGAGAAGCAGTCTCTGGAGCTTTTAGCTGCCCTTCTGAGAACATGTGCAAACAGAAATTTTTTCCAGAGGCTTATCACATAGCCAAAAGTGTGTGGTTTCTCACAAGAACAGAAAAAGGCACATATCCAGTAGGGACTGGCTCCCGTTTCAGATCATTTTTCAAGTCTTGTTCCAAGCTTGCAGTCCTAGGACTTCTCAATGAAACAGAGTAAGATTGTTTTATTTTAATGAGGGCCAAAGAGCACATTTTTCTCTAATGCCATCCTCTGCAGGCAGGTACAGTTTATGGAGCCTGTACATATGAATGGATGACTGCTTGTAAGGATGCCTCACTCCAGCCAAGATTGAGCAAGATAGGAACAGGAAGGGATTGATGGGCTTTCTGATGTTCTTGCTGCATTCAAGTAGAGCTGTGTCTGCTGTTGCAAGATGCTGGGTACCTCCTGGTGAAATCTTGGGGAACTGAAAATACTTAGCATGACACAAGTTTGGGATCAGAAAGCATGCTGCAGTGCAGATGGGAGTTACGAAAACTCACAAAGAACAGACACAGACTAAACAGTGAACACATGTATGTCGTGCAAAGAGGTGCAGGATGATCTGAAAGGAGGAATGGTGTAAATTCAGAGGGAAATTTTGAGGTCCATGTGACTTGTTCCCTGGAGTGGTTTAACTACTGAATGTCTCTGACAAAGATATCAGTTGGCAGTTCAAATAAGCATCTCTTAAAAAGTCACCTTTTTTGCATCAGTGACAATTTCTAGGTGATCCTAACAAGCCTGCTTTCCAAGCTGTATAAAAACAGTTTGTGAGTTCTGGTCTTAGTGGTGGCATAAAACTCCTCTAGAATAACCCATTAGTGATGTTTTGTCCTTCCCTCTACTGCTGGGGACTGTCACACTGTCACTTGAGCACTGTGTCATTCCCAGCAAGGGAAGTTCAGGCTTCCTGCATGAACAGGTTAAAGGGACTGCTGTATTCACAGCGTGTTGATTGTGATGTCTACCCATAAGGCAGCAGTTTGTAACCTTGTAGAAATATTTGTACATGCTCCATGCAGAGAAAATAACCTCTTGTGCTCTGCTAGAGCTCAGCCACATGAAAGAGCCAGGAAGGACACCCCAATGGATGCCTGAGAGAGGAAGGGGACCTCTGCTTGAGTCCAGCACAGTGGGCAGCGGTCTCCAGGCAGATGTGGCACTGCTGCCATCCTAGTGGGAAGTGTGGACAGAGGCCTTCAGACTGACAATTCTGAGACCCCTGCTAGTGTTTGCTGTGAGGGAGTGATGCCCCTGTGGGAGCACATCCATCAGTGTAACCCAGTCCCCTTCTTCAGTGATTGTTAGGACACTGCCACAGTGCTGGTGCTGTGGGTGTGTCCCTGTCCCCAAGGAGCTCACTGTTGTGCACATCTCTAGTCCTTAGTCTCACTTTTCTCTGATGGATGTATCTCCTAACACCCTGAGCAATCTCATTGCCATACCAATCACTTTTCCCAGTTCTTTCACACCACCCTGTCCATCTGCTCAGAGCCACGGTAAACTTTTCTTTCTTCAAACACTGAATTCATTGTTGCCTTTACCTTTCCATCCCAAGACATACCTGTTTCTCTGAGTGGATATGAGGGAGAAGGGGTTAATACCTAATCCAGTACAAGATGGCCCTGCCCATGGCCAGGGATTGGACTGGATGATCTTTGAAGGTCTCTTCCAGCCCAAACCATTCTGTGTACAATACTGGTGAGAGAAGCCTCAGCTGCCCCAAGTGAGCACAGGCACTGCACATGGGTGTTTGCTGGGAGTGGTGTACAACAAGGGTGGGATCTCCAAGAGCGGATCTCCATCTGTTCTCGGCCTGGAGCCTGGGTTGGGCTCCCAGCTGCTCACCAGAGCCGATGTGCCTGAAGCTCTCACCAGTCCCATTCCCAGTGCCCTGGGCAGAGTTGCACATCCCTCCCTGGGATGCTTACAGGGAGCATCACTCCAGAGCCCCTCAAGCACAGCCGTCTGCTTCAGTGTGAGGCTCATGTGCCACTCGCAATCTGTGGGACGCTCCTGGCCTTTGGGACCACAGTACAGTCACCCCGATCACCAGCGGTCGTGTAAGTATGTGGCGTAGCTGGGAAGAGAGCAGGCCTTGACTGGAAAGCCCCAGTGCTCCATAAACACAAACAAATCAGCCTCCATCACCTGCTTCCCTTCTTTATCTCTCCATGTAATTTAAAACACCCTCCAGCCTCCCAGAGTCAAACTTCAGCTGCTTCCCATCCCCTTAAGCCCCTTTAGTTCCTCTCCCCCCACCAACCTGGCTGCCTTTCCAGGGCCAACCATTGCTGCAGAGACAAGTTGCTCCTCTCTCCCACTCTCTGATCCTTTCTGTCCTGGGTGAATGTGGTAGGAGCCACCCACGGTGTGTTTTCGTGCATGCGTTTCTGCAGGCACCCCTCCCCCTGCCCGGTTTTTAAGTTAAACTATCTCTTGCTTTAAAGAGAGCAAATACACAGCAGTGGCTTTCATCACTGCTGTATAATAGAGCAGTAATTCTGTGCCAGGGACTGTTTTCTATTTTATTTTAAAGGGTTTATAAAACAGTGTATGTAATTGAGTGAGTAAACTGAACGTTTTCTGGAGCCCCTGAGGGCTGGAACTTCGTGGTGGTCCTGGGCCTAGGCCCTAACCTTTTTTTTTCTTCCTTTTTTTTTTTTCCTGCCTTTCCCCTCCTTTCCCTCCTCCTTTACAACCCAGCGTTGCCACCAGCAGCAGCAGCAGCAATCTGTCTGGGGCTAATTGAGCAAACAGCAAGGAGATGCTTTCACATGGCTTTTAAAGGAATGCTCCGGCATCCCCTTTCTGTAAGCAGCTTCGCAGGAACCTGCCAGGAAGGCTGTGCCGTGTAGGGGAGGGCAGCGCTGGGCTGCAGCCCCCGTCCTGGTGGTGGGGTTTGTGCTGGGCTCTGCAGTCATTTCCGCCCCTTTGTTTATTTGCATTACAATTTGTTTTTAGCCAAGCACCAAAGGCTCTGCTGCTCCCCAGCTCTCCTCGTGTTGTGCGTATGTTTTTAAGGGGCTCAGCATACAGTATGTGTAAACACACGTCTTCCTAAGCAGGAATGCATCTATAACGAGTGACAGGTTTTTGATTTACACTCAGTAAAATCTCCGTGGACGCTGGGTTCAAGCACCCAGGCTGACTCGGGGCTGGGCTGCGTCAGCAAGTTGAATCAAAGTGCTAATCAGGAGGTTGAATGTGTTGATCAGCTCTGGATTTGCTTAGCACCAGATGCTCCCAATCTGAGAAGATCTAGTTGAACATGATTTAAGGTTGCAGAGTCCAACTCGAAGGCTTTCTGAAAGTCCTTTCTCTAATCCCTCTTCTTTCTCTGCGGGCTGAATGCATCTGTAACCCTGCCAGTGTCAGATAAAAGGCAGCCTGGTAAGAAATCCCTAATGGGGAGCTGGGGAAGAAGAAGGGAGCTGAACAGTGGAGCATGGGAGGTACTTCTGCCTCCTCCCCCCTGAGTTTCAGGCAGAGTTTCTGCACGAACTGAGCTTGCTGATACCAGCCAGAGCCACTGGCAACTGGCAGCCAGGGCTGATAATGAAAAGCTATCCACAGCTCTGCTCCTTGGCACACGCGGTGGAGTCTGAACTCCCTTTCCTCTGTAAGCAGGGCTTTGGGAAGGGAAGAGGGAAGCAGGGTGAATCCTTATCTGCCTATCACATCCCCCTGGGGTGCGGAATCAGGCTTTGTTTCTAGCAAAACCATTCCCTTTATCACTTAGAAACTTTCTCGTGGATTTGAGGCAGGCACATTCATGTGTTTCCTTTTAGCGTATACAAGGAGAAATGAGTTTGGTGGTAGCAGTGATACGCTGCATGTGCCAGAATCTGGGCCGTGTGGATCAGGGAAGGACAGGATGGGAGATCAGGGAACGTGTGCTGCATCAGCTCAGTAAGCTTGCTGCTGCCTCAGTTTCCCCACCTGTAAAATCAGAATGCTCTTACTCACCCGCTTTTGAAAAGCATCTTGAGTCAATCAGATGGAAAATGCAAGATACCAGAAGAAGGCTATAAGCATGTTGGTGCAAAATACAAATAGTTGGTACCACCTCTGCAACAAAGTATGCGATGGGGCCCATCCCAGATCTGCACGTTCAGTGCAGGATGCTGTCTGAAATGAAGCAGAAAGTTCCTTATTAAAAGGTTATTGCTACAGATAACTCACATATTGACCCCATACATTGACATGGTTCTTCATGAGCTTAGGTGAAGGCATGTTTAATCTGCAGAGGCATAACGTAATTACTCTCGCTGGATGCTAGCCAGGGTCTTATTCACATCACAGAAATCAACATGATAGGTAGTCTGCTTGGAGGAGGTTCAGGAATGGAGTCACAGAAGTTGCTACAGGGCCTGTTTGAGATATATTGGGAAAGTTGTTGGGGGTGAGGAATGTTACAGCAAGAAGTGCTGTAGGTTGGATTTGAGGTACCTTGGCAGAGCTGTGTGGGGTCCAGGACGGGAGGAGAGAGGAGCTGAGGGCTGGACTTGGGGCTATTGGCAGAGCTGTGCTGGGGAGATTGTGTGGTGCTACCTACATCATGCCTGCACCTGGCACGCGTACAGTCAGTCCCTCATTTTCCCGAGCTGCATCCACCTCTGTTCATCATGCCCAGTGTTGGAGCCCAGGCTCCAACTTCCAGCTCCAGTTTTGAGACCCAGGATGTTTCCGTGAGGCTCCAGGATTAATTATCAGTTGTCACTAAATGCCCCGAGCACAGGAATAAATTACTCAATCTGATGCTGAAAGTAAGAAGCATCTTTTTGTTCTTATTTTGTTGTTATTTTCATGAAGGCAGTCTTGTGGCTAACCCAACTCTGTCCTGCAAGCAGAGCAGACAGCAGGATCAGCATGGTGGTGGGGTCAGGGCCATAGCAGGAAGTTATCTCGCTGCAGTCCAAATATCTCCTTGAAATTTACAGAGCAGTTTTTAATCAAACCACTTCTGGAGTGACGGTTTGCATGGTGCGAAGATAATGTCTTGAGTTCTGAACCACGGGAAGCACCATGTTAGCTCGGCCAGGTTGGGAACTGCCAGTAATTGCTTTATGCAGCCGAGGGCAGGGTAGCTGTTGTTTTGCAGCACTCTTGCAAAATCTGCTCCCCTGAGGGGAGGCATTTTAGGTGGGTAAATAAAACACAACTGGTTATTTCCTTCATCCTTGGCCATCTACCCCCACAACTGTGTAAGGTGTTGGAGACAACACGGTGTGCCTGAGCACCTTGCAGACCCGGATGATTCACCCCAGGCACCCTGGATACCAGAGCCAATTGTTATTCTGAATGTACGGAAGTGTAGAAGGGGGATGGAGAGCCTTGGGGCACGGTTCAAAGCACCTGAACTTCACGTGAATGGGTGTCCAACTCCCAGGGAGTGGTTCAGATTCACCAGCTCTGGCCATACCCCGAGGACACCCACTTGGAGCACACAGGCATTGTGTCACGCTCTGAGGCCACATGCTTGGATTTTTAGGCTTCCAGTTTTGTCTTTTTATTATTTTGGCTCTAGATCCCTTATTTGCAGTCTTTCCCTGACAGGCTGCTTTTGCATTTTAAATGAAAGGTTCTTTTAGTACAGTGCATGAACGGTGCTGGGGCGGGGACTGGCACATTAATGTGTCTGCCTAGGCTGGGAATAGGCAGAGGAGTGACCTTGTAGTTCTGTGTAGCTCCACACTGGATGTGGATGGTTCTTTGCATGGGCCTAGAGGTACACCTGTCAACAGCAGCTGTGACTTCCGTCGCGCCACTGTTGTTTGTTAGTGACACATACATGTGAAAACTCTCATTAGAGAAACCTCCTAATGTTTAGTCAGTTGTTTAGGCTTTTGCCATGTGTGTGGGATGCTGTCTGAGAGATGCTGGAGACCAAAAAAGGGCAGCAAATCTGCACTCTAGTTCCCTAGAATCTGCTTTTCTCATTTGTTTTAAAGATGCAGATTTAAAAAATGCAAGGTCTGAAACACTGCTGCAAAACTCAATTCCTCTTCTTTTTCTCCCTCTCTCTCCCTTTTCAGCCAAACATGTTAATGAAGTCATTGTGGGCACTGAACAGCTGATGGAGATATAACCCAAGTAGGTTTTAAAGATGATTTTATGGAAGCCGGCAGCAGAACCAGATGTTCAACATCGTAAGATCATCCGTGCAGATCAGTACTGGCATGGTTTACCCTGTCACTGCTCCTTTCCTGTTCAGCTTTGTATTTATGTCTTAATAAAGAAGTATTTACAGAGCCGTGTGTCCGCCAGCCCTTCCCCCCTCATTGGGATGCACGGGGTTTGTGCCGGGTGATATCGCTCCCTGCCCCGGCGAACGCACTGTACTTTTCCAGCAGAAGGGAGAGCTGGGACCACACAGACTGTGCCTACTCGAAAGAGTGACTTTGCCGACCCCGCTGCGACACAGGCCGAGCCCCGGATACCAGGAGAAACCACTCGGGATGCTGCCTGCACGTCCTCATTGCAGCAGGTGGGCAGCAAAACGCAGTGCGGGCTGCTCTGTGTAGCCCTTCTCCAGCCTTCTCCCCTCTCTTGCAATGCTACCCCACGGCACAAAAGCGTGTAAGCTGCACCTCTGCTCCTCTGCGTTGTAGCTGAGGGGTTTGGCACCCGTTTGCTCCAGGGCTGAGTGTGGTCCGTTACTTGGAAGTGCTGCCCAAAAGCAATGTGATGGGGCTGGAGGGAAAGTAGGGCATAAGCAGTGGGTACCATCTGCTTTATTTTGATGGTTCCTTTGCGGTTCACAACCCCAGACAGGAGGTCTGTCCCCATGTCCATACTGTACGTGTGTAAGATGGGTCGAGAGCACTAATGTGAAATGCACAGCCTTGTGGTCAGGGGTTGTGCCAGGATTGTAAAGCACCTGGAGGGGATTGAAACACAAGCTGTTCTTTAACATTTGTAAATTGGACGCAAGTTCCTACCTAAAAGCTGTTTATTGGAATCTGGTAGGATTCAACGGGACATTTATCTGAGCCTGGCAGTTTGGCATCCAGAGGTGCTTACAGCAACTGGCTGGAATGAGATTTCATTAACTGAAGTGATAAATTTTAAATGTGTGCTTCATGGGCACCAGCATCCCCTGAGAAAAATTACCGTTTTTTAGCTAATTTGACAGAAGAGAGATTATAATCCAGACATTCCCAGCGTTTCGTAAACAAAAACTGAACTCTGAAGGGCTGGATGGGAATAGAAAGTATTCTATTTTCTGGTTTCTAAGATCCATCTTAACTTCTGAAATGTCAGTGTCCTCTTCTTTAGCAGCTGGAGCTTTACCTCCTTGTGTCTTAATTATAAGGTAACGTCTCACTCGAATCCTTTTGTTTAGGTAATTTAAGCAGAGGGTGGGGGGCTCATTATTGTGTCGGTTAGAATTTAGCATTAATTTAGTGTTCCCTGACACTTGAAAACCTGGCCGGGATTTGAGGCATTTTCTTTTCCTTTTTGCCTTTTACGACCTGCAGGTGTTTGGTGTGAGATAAAAGTAGATCCTAAAGTGAGATTTCGCAGCACAAATTATCAAAGTGAAGATTCACTCTTGATGTAGTCTACGTGTGTGGCAGTAATTATGAAAAATAATTCGGGATAATAGGGCCTTCAGGAATCCCAAGATGGGCACCAGCTTAACCCTTCCTCATCTCACCTGGTCTCCAGGCTGCTGCCATCATCAGATGAGCAGAGGATGGGTTGAATAGTAGGAACAATTCCTTCTCAGACAAAGCAGTGATGGCACTGGCACAGGCTGTACAGGGAGGTGGTGGGGTCACCATCCCTGGAGGTGTTCAAGAACTGTGGGGATGTGGCACTGAGGGACGTGGTCAGCGGGTGTGGTGGGGTGGGATTGGACTGGGTGATCTTAGAAGGGCTTTTCCAACCTCGAGGATTCTGTGATATAGGAATGTGTACAGACTGAGTGAGAAATATAACAGTCTTCAAGGGAAATGGAGAGGTGACCTCAGAAATGCATTTCTGTTCCCAGGTTGTTTGGGGTACAGCTTTGGTCCCAAGTCATGCAGGCATTCATGGAGGTCCGACTTGCGCTGCTGCTCTCCAGCTTTGAGGAGCAGTTTGTCTCCTTGCTTCGCTCAATCAGGTCCCAGCAGGTGAGCCCTGCAGCCCGTGCCCATCGCAGCAGTATTAACACCTGGGCAGTGCTTCATGGGCAGTGTTTCTGAAAAGATGGAGCTTCCCAGCTCTGTAGGTGGTGGTGCTTTCTGGAAAGGCTTCTCCTGAAGCCTCCTGGCAGATGTGCAGCTGGTGGATTTGAGAAGGTTGTGCATTGAGGGCCGATGGCTGGCTCCAGTCCCTGCCCGTCCTCTGCTGCTGGGACATTTCTGTCTGGGGGAGCTGGCACGTGCTGATTTCGGCACAGCTGTGCTGAGTCTTGCTTGGGTCAGCGTGGCCGGCTTGGTGGTTTGTCCTGCCTGGTTCATCGACCTCCCTGGAAGATCTGCAGGGGAAGGTGGTGGCCTCGTATCTCCCGTTTGTCCTGCTGCGGGTTGCTGCCAGCCTAGCCCCAGCCCTTGTGGATTTATCCCCTCCTTCTCGCTAACTTTGGGTGTCAAGGGCTTGGAAGTTTGGAGGGGAGTCCAGGAGGTCCAGCATCCCTGCCCCAGAGCTGCGCAGCATCCGAGGTTCACTGGGTCCTGGCAGAGTGGCTGCTTCAGGGCAGAATCCATTTTCACTCCGTGTCCCAGAAGCCAAGGTCCACAGACACACCGTGCCGCCCAGACGGGCCGGCAGACAAGAACTTCCTTCCAGGCCCAATAGACAGACATTTCATATACGATAAAATGCATGTATATATAAATATGGAAAGAGAGAGCTTGAGAGAGCTGGGGTCTAAATAAACTTGTATGTTTAAGGCTTTTAAAATGCTAATGTTGAATTTCAGGAGAAGGGGAAAAGCAAGGGGGTTCCTGGACCAAACACCGAGACAGCTGATGAGCTTGGATCAGTGCCTTTACAATTCAAGGAAAATGGGATAGTTTGGGAAGGAAAAAGGGATTTTCTTGTTTTTGTTTTTAGTGGAAAATAAAAGAAGCTGCCTTCTTATTTGCCTCCCTCCCCCACTGCCAGAGCAGCGAGCGACTGGTGTTGTATGCATAAGCTATTCCTTTGTGCAACATCTAAATGGTTAATTGTGTTTGAGGAAGATGTACGGGCGAATGGAGGGACCACCCAGCAAGAGACAGACAAGAAAGAGCGATCTCTGAAATGTTTAACCAGAGAGAGAGCAAAGTTGTTTAAAAATATTTAATTTACAACATTCCACACTGCTGATTATAAATTGGCCGTCCAAAAACACTGCTGCGTGCGAGGAGGGATCCAGGCAGCATGAAACAAATTCTTGTGATTGTTTTTCCTATCTTCCTCCGTCATTTGGTTGGGGGGTTTAACCCTGCGGCAGGGCAGGGGAGGCTGGTGGCAGAGACCACGGCCAGCACCGTGCCCAGGGCTGGCACCTGGGAGCGGGGTGCAGCTCTTGGGGAGCTGGAGAGGATGAGGAGAAAGGAGCGAGCGGTGATGTTGGGATGGGGATGGGGTGGCTGGTGGTGGTGCGATGGGCATGTTTGGGACGGCCAGCTGGTGCAACACAGCCATTTGCCTTGCAAAGACCCCAGCAGCTCATTGCATCAGTTTCACTCCAACTCCAGGATCCCCAAAAATGGTTCCCTGCCATGTTATCCTGCAGAGAAAGCTGGGACCCCCTGGCAGTGACTGAGGAGAGCGAATGAGCTGATGGTGGCTGGGTTGTGTTGTCCATGGGATGTGATGTTGTCCTCGATGCTGCAATGCTGCCCACAGAGCGTGGGACAGCTTGGTGGCCGTGTCGCTCAGCCATTGCCAGTGGCAATGGGACGGAGCCAGGGCCGGGGCCCTTGCAGGGTCATTGAGCAACAGCAGCGTCTCCTCCCTGCTCTGGCCCTTCTGCAGATGACGTTTGGTGCCGGGTGCCTGCAAGAAGGGATCCTGCTGCCTCTGCTCCACAGCCAGCAGTAAGGCAAGAGTCTCACTGCTGCTGCTGCAGGCTGCCCCGGCATAAACGAGGCAGCAGGGCTGTTAGGTGGCTTTGGCCGCTAGCCCCCGTGGCGAGCTTGGCTCTTGGTGGCTGAACCACTCCAGGCCCTGCCAGCCCCAACCAGTGCCGGGAGCGAGAGCGCAGACAAAAGCGCCTGTGTCCTCCTGCCAGCAGCTGGCCCCATTAAACCATGCCTGCTTCCCATGCAGTGGGGTGCTGGTCCTGGGACCCCAACCCATCCTTCTCACCCAGCACCTTCCATCACTGCATCAGGATGGGACCGAGCAGCCACAGCAGAGCATCCCCAGAGCAGACCCTCCTGCGGCCCAACCCGCGCAGTGGGGCTGGTGTCACATCCACTTAGAGGGCTCTGAAAATCCCTCGACCTGACACCTTGTTAAATACCCACCAGGGGTCACAGTTCCTGGGTTTCTTTTTACTGCTTTTCCTTTGCCCTGCTGCGACGTTTCGGTTGGCAGGAACTCCCCTGTGCTATTAGGTATCTTTTGGGGAACAAGAAACCTAGATCACTTACAAATTAATTTGGAGTTAAACCTACAGAAAATGAGAAACATGCTGCTTTGCAGGAGAGAGCGCTTGGCCAGTGATCAAGAAAAATACATCCAACCCGCCTGGTTCGGTGCGTTCGAGGTGGCCAGGGAAGGGGCTGTGCTCTCAAGGTACCCTCAGCCGTGTTCGGGCACGCGTTAATGGGGCCATGGCCTTTCCTCCCAGTTAAAACCATAGCAAACAAATGGGAGAACCTGCTCCTTTCCTCCTGGGGGGCCCTGGAAGCCAGCGCTGGGGGCCAACTGGCTCGTACCTGAGGACAGTGCCCAGCCATGGGACCACTCAGCACCTCACCCCAGTGCTTCCCCATTGCCATATTGGGCAGCACCCCAACGGGGGGACCACTCGCCCACGGCAGCTCATTGGGGTCTACCTTGGGGACCCCATGGGTGGGTTGGGGCAGTGGGGGCAGCCCCCATGCTGGCTCCCAGAGGGTGGCATTGTATCTGCGGCACAAGCGGCTGTGCTGGGAGGGGGCCGAGGGGAGGCTGGGGCGGGCGGAAGAGCAGTGATAAGATAAAAGGTCCGCGTTCCCATGCCGAGGGGCCGGGGGGGCGCGGGGCGAGCGCCGAGGCCACCCAGGTTTCAAGCGCTCGGCCTCGGCGCCTGACCCCAGCACATTCAGAGAGCACTTCCTAAATTTGTCTCCTGTGTTCCTGACTCACAAGCAATTTCCTCACCCATAAAACGGCGTCGGCATGAAAGGACCGGCCGGGACACCAATTACTTGTCACCGTTTTACCACCCCGCTGCTCACCACTGTTTGTGGTGCCCGGCCAGGATCTTGCCCCCCTTGCACCCCAGTTTGCCCTGTACACCATGGGATGGGGACACTTGGGGTCCAGTGGGGAGTGGAAAAGTACAGCAGGGTACAGGGATCTACAGTGCCCGGCACCCACGGAAGAGGCGTCCCTTGTCACAGTGCTCCTGGGTGTCCCGAAGGCATTTCCCAGGACAGGAGCAGAGGGGAAGGTGCTGTGGGCTCTTGGAGGGGCTGAGCACGACCAGGACCCCCAGAACCTGCATCCCAGAGCACTGTGCTTGATTGTCCCCTGTGTCCCCAGCGGCCACCCTGCCCTCACCCCATGGCCGTGAGCTGAGGCTTTGCCCAGGGCTCAGCCAGCACTACCAGCGGCCACCGCGCCACATCAGCCGCTAAACGGGTTTTATGGTGGGATTTAGGGACTTTTCTGCCGGGTAATTGATTTGCCCAGGCAGTAAAAGATCAAGGCCGGTGCTCAGGCGGTGGCTCCCGGCTTCTGCCCGCCGTGTGGGCCCGGCCGAGCCTGCAGGCCCTGACATGGCGGCACGGTGTGGGGCGCGGGGCCCGGTCCCTCCCGGAGCCCCCCTGCAGCCCCCCTGCACCCCCTCCCAACCCCACCACCAAACAGCCCCCAAAGGAGACAAAAGGGGCTGTTTGGGGACCTGCCACCTGCTAGTCCCCATCCTACAATACCGCAGTAAAGAGGCACCAAACAAAGGCCTTAAAATCCTAAAGGGGCCCATTCATTAGGGTGACAAAGGGGGAAAGAACTACATTATCATAATTAATCCCGGTGCTGGCGGTGGGTGGCAGGGCCCTCTGTCTTCCAAGGTGGTGTGGGGACGGCCGGTGTCACCACGTCCACACGCTATTGTGCCCCGTGGCCTGGCGGGGCTTAGGGGGTTCTTAAGCTCTGTAAACACCATGGGACCCCCACGGGGATACGGTGCTCCCTCTGTCCCCTCCCCAGTCAGGGCTGTCTGCCCGCATGCTGCGCTCCCCAAAAACACAGGGGCTGAGAGAGGTATGGCTGTGTCACTTTGGTGCTGCTGCCCCGGGACAGCCAGATACTGGAGAAAGGGGCTGGGATCCTGCTGGCCCCGTCACCACGTCCTATGGCATCACCCCAGGGCTTTCCCTGGATTTGGGGATGGGGCTCCATCCCTTCCCCACTGGCACCACTGCTCTGTTTGGATGGACCTGTCAGCCTCTGGCCTGGGGACCCCTTCCATCCCAGAGACCTCCCAGCTGCCAGGGAGCTGCTGGAAAACAGAGGCACAGTGCAGCACACAGAGGTGCCCAGGGGGCTGGGGGCTGTGGATGCCGCCCCTCTCATCCTGCCCTCCTACAGCATCCCTTTGGGTCACACCATTCCTCTGGGTGCACAGCACCCCTGAGGGACACAGAACCCCTGGGGACATCTCCTCCCAGCCCTCACTGCTGCACAGGACACCCCAACGCCTCTTTCATCCCACCATGGCCCCTGGGAGCCCACATTGAGCAGGGGCCCACAGCCGGGCGGGCTGGGCTGGCTTTGCAGAGCACCATCTGGTTTCCAACTAACAAACGCCCGGCTCTGGCTCCCAGCAGAGGAGTTGCTGCTGTGGCTGTTTACAGCTCTGAGGTTCTGGCATGGCCCCACTAAGTCCCCTCTGCTTTGCCCCGGGCTCCATGTCCCTGTCCCTTCCCTACATCCCTCTCCCCAGGCCCCTTTGTGCCGCATCTCCAGGGCTGCCTGCTGGGGTGTCCTTGGGATTCCCCCAATCCCATTTGCACCATAGAGTGGAACAGCCATATGGAGACACCCCCTCTCCGGATGTCCCCGCTCCCGTCCCTGCTCAGCCTCCCACTGCATCCCAGTGTCTCACTGGGGCATGGCTCCAGGGTGTCCCCAGTGTGGGGACAGAGCCCTGGGCCCCCGCCTCACACCCAGGGCTGGGCTCCCGCAGCCATCCGTGCTGCAGAGCCTCAGCGCAGGGTGGGGGCTGTGCGGAGCCATTTGCCTTTAATTGAATTTATTTGTTACAACCCCAAACAATGTAAAGCAGGCTTCTCCCAGGCTCCAGCTGCCTGGCTGCCCATTAAAATACCATCTAGAACAGCAAATCCCCCCTCCCGCCTTGATATAAAACAGCCGGTCAGCACGAAGCGGCAGGCGCAGCCTCCCCGTGCGTGAGCCTCTCCCCCGAGGCCGGTGGCCCATGGGGCTCAGGACACAACCCACGTCCCCTCCGGGTGGCTCTGGGGGACACAAGGGTGACACAGAGCTCGTGGCGCTGAGCAGACCCAGAGCTGCCAGAGACCATTGCTGTGGCGTCAGGGCACAGTCCTGCCTGCAGGCATTTTCCAGTTGGGTTCCATCCCTGTATGGGGTTTGAGATGCTCTAAGAGGACCCAGGCCACAAAGCTCAGATCCGTGCCGCTGTACCATTCAGCTTTGGCACCTCGGTGCTACTGTGGGCAAGCCTGGATGGGGCTGAAGATGCCATCCCCAATGGGCTCAGTGGCCATCCCAAAGGTTTGCCAACCACATCTATGCCGTACATCAGTACGGTCCCAGGTAGAGATAACCAATGACGAATAGGTGATGGAGAACAGGGATCAAGGGACACCGTGGTGCCACACCGGACGGCAGAACTCTGCCTTACTGTCTAAAAAGAAGCAGCTGCCCAGCGGTAGTACCGGTCCACCGAGGAATAGGAATGGTGGAGCTGTTAATAGCAATCAGGCACAAGAAGTGCTGAATAGCTGTTTCCCTTCTGTATTTGGGGGACCGCCAGATGCTACAGGCCTATCGCAGGACGTGGGAGAAACCCTTTCTGTGCTGCTGGTGCCCAGCACAGCTCTGTGGCTGCAGTAGGGTTGCCCCAGAACCTGGAGTTAGGGTTTTCTTGAGTTACTGGGTTATATAGGATTTCCCCCTATTTTGGGCCAGTAAAGGAATGCCTGGAGGAGCCCAGATGTTGGGAACGCCACAGCCCTTATGGGACGATGTTCTGTGTGGGTTTGCCCCCAGCAGCTCTGCAGGTTCCCAGTGGGAGCAATACTGACTCTGTCCAACAGAGACCCTGGGAGGGTGCAAAATGAGCAGAGCTCCCATAGAGCTGGCGCAAATCCCTATTGCCCCACAAATCACTGCTGGCATTTACCCTTCTCCTCTGCCCCCTGATAGGGGGCGATCTGCATCTCCCTGCTCCCAGCCCAGGGCCGTTGAGGTTGGATGTGCATAGCTGGGGATGGGGCAATGCTCTTGGGCACCCCCAAAAAGCAGAGTACCCCCTGTCCCTCCATGGCAGAGCACCCAGTCCTTGGGGGTACCGCCAGCCCTTGGTGTGGGAATACCCCCCCCCCCTTGGGGTGCACATTAAGGGCACGCAGCCCTTTGGAGGTGGGCAGTGGGTATGGGGGCCCCATTCTTGGGGAGAGGTTATGAGAAGACGCACAGCCCCATAGGTGGCTACAGGGAGAGACTGGAAGGCAGCTACTGGGGGGACAAGCAGCCCCTGGGGAGAATGCTCATCCCTTGAGGCACCCGTGGGGGGCTGTCTATACCCCCTATGGGGTGTGCGTACCCATCCTTGCAGGGGGCACCTCTGGGGGCCGTGCCCGTCCTTGGAGGCGGCGGCTATAGGGCGACGCCGTCAGGTTCGCTATTGGGACGCCCATCCCGCGGGGCACCCATGCGGAGGCCGCCTACCTTTGGCGGGGGGCAGCCGTGGGCTACGTACGCCTCCTTAGGGGCGGCTGCCGTAGGGCGATGCCGTGGGGCCGGCTGCGGGGATGCCCACCCCGTGCCGCTCCGCTCCCCCCTCTCCCCGCGGCGGGGCCGGGCGGTGCGTTGCGGTGATGGGAGGGGTGCTGGGGGGGGGGGCGGGGGGGGGGGGGGGGGGGGGAACCCCGGCGGGGGGGTTCCGCCGTGTGTGGCCGCCGGCGGCGGGCGCTGCCGTTGCTTAGCAGCGGCGATGGGCGCTGCCGCGGCGGCGGCGGCCAATGGGAGCGGCGGCGGCGGCGCGGCCCCGGCGCCCCCCGCCCCCGCCCTCCCCTTTAGAGGCGCGGCGGGCGGCCGCCGGCCCAGAGCCCTCCGCACCGGCACCGCCGCTCCGCCGCACACCCGCGCCCTCCGCGCCCATGGGGGCCGACGCCGCCTCGCTCGGCCCCACATAACGGGGCTGCGCGCCCCGCACAGCCGCCCCGCCATGCCGGCCGAGCCCCCCCGCTCCGCTCCTCCGCGAGCCGCCGCCGCCGCCCTCCGCAAAGCGCTGCCCGAGGTAAGCGGCGAGCATCGCCCGCTCCGCCCCGCACCGCGCCGTGCGGGTCCCCCCGCTGAGCGCCGCCGCTCCCCGCAGGGCCGCGGGGCCCCGCTGTGGCTGCGGGCCCGCTTCCAGGCGCTGCTCTTCGCGCTGGGCTGCCGGATCCAGCGGCACTGCGGGAAGGTGCTGTTCGTGGGGCTGCTGCTGTTCGGGGCGCTGGCCGTGGGGCTGCGGGTGGCCTCCGTCGAGACGGACATCGAGCACCTCTGGGTGGAAGGTAAGCGGCCGTGCGGGGCGGTGCGTGGGGCTGAACCCGCGTGGGATCCGCGCACGTGTGCCGGGAGCGGAGCGCGCTCCCACGCGTGTTTGTCTGTTTGCTTTCTCGGTTGGCTGTTTTATTTTCTTCCTTTCGCTGTTTTTCCCTCTTTCTTGCGGAGCATCCCCACGTCCCGCCGTCGGGCGCGGGGCGCGGAGCGCTGCGGGAGGCTCAGCTCGGAGCACATCCCCGCTCCCATCCCTTTGTGCCCCCCGCGGCGCCCGGCCCGCTCCCGTCCCACCGGGGGGGCCCCGCGGGCGCAGCGCCGGGGCAGATGTTGCCGAGCGGAGGGTGTCAGCCATCTTAGCGCGGAGCTGCCTCCTCCCCCACGCCCCGCTCCCTGTGTGGTCCTCGGCTCCTCTTGGATTCGGTTCAACAATAGAAGCAACTTTGCTCTCCCACCCCCTTTTTTTTTTTCTTTTTTTTTTTTCTTTCCCCTTCCTCGGCGCTCAGCTCTCCCGCACAGCCCCCACCTGCTCCCCGCACCCTCGTGGCGCTCCTCCCGCACCGCTCCATCCATCCATCCATCGCCCTTTCGCTGCGCGGCGCGGCGGTGCCCGGAGCGCTCCCGCTGTTCCCCCTGGGGCCGCGGGGGTCTTCGTGCTTCTCTGAGGCTGCAGCCGGGGGAGGGCTCGCCGCTGTAGTGGGGCAGCGGAGCTCGGAGCGTGTTGGGATGAGGAACGAGCCGGGGTGGCGACGGCGCTGCGTTCGTTCCTTGCTGTGGAGCGCGTCCCGGTGCCGTCGGTGCGGGCTCGGGGCGGTTCGGTGCGTGGGAGCTCCCCGCAGCCCCGCGTGTCGGCTCGCCATCTGTCACCGCCCCGTGTGTCCGCAGCCATCCGTGTCCCGAGGCCGTGGGCTGCGTGCCACAGGTGCAGGAAGGCACAGCGCGCCGTTGCGTCCTGAGCTTTTTTTTTTTTTCGTTTTCTTTTTTTTTTGACTGCTTCTGGGATTTCTCCGCCGCCTCTTCCCCGGTCGTTATGCGGGGTAGGTGCGTTTGTTGCTGTGCTGCCGGATCGGTGCGGGCAGTGTGGGGCTGGTGGAGTGGTGTGACCCCGAAGCGGCCGGAGGTGCGGGATGCTGGGAGCTGGGTCCTGTGCAGAGATGTCTGCAGGGACACGGTCTCCTTGTTCTGTGCAGCACTGAAGGGGCAGGGGGTGTGTGTGGGGAGTCCCGATCCCATTGCTGATGCCCCAGCTCAGGAGTAGGGTAGATGAGGACCAGTGCCCTTTGGGAGCTGCTTGGTACCTTCTCACCTGCCCCACTATGGACAGGTGATGGGTTGCAGCTTGGTGATGCACCCAGGTGAGGCCCAGGTGGGGCTGTTCCTGCTGCAGGAGGATGTGGATGGGGCTGCGACCTGCGGGGACACTATCTCTGTCCCCACAGAGAGATGGGTTGGGCAGCCCTTTGAGGCTGCGGAGGGGCTGTGCCCCCCCATAGGGGAGTTTTGCAGCCTGGGTGCAACCTTGGCCGTTGTGGGGTCCCTTATCCTGGCTTAGGGTTGTCTCAGCCCTGCAGGCTGGGGGATGCTGGTGGTGCCTGCAGGGTTGCTGCATGCTCCACATCCCAACTTGGGAGATGCGAAAAGGCCGTGTGTCACCCCATAAATTGGACTCTGCTGTGGAAATGTTCAATTAGGTTCCTCCGAAGCAATTAGCCGCTCGCAGGCTTTGAATCCCCGTCTCGCGGCGAGTGTTGGGTTACCTCGAGACACCTGGCAGCTGTTCCCGGCTCTCCCAGGGCACTGCGGGGCCGGGGAGGCAGAGCTCTGGGTGGTGAATGGCGCTGCCTGATTTATGGGGCTGAGGGCTGGTTCAAAGGAAGGCCGGGTTAATTCCTAACCGGAACAGCCCCGCGCTCCCACAGCACTGGAGCAGACCCCGTTCCTTTCCCAGAGGGGTCAGGGATACCCTAAATGTGCTGCAGGGCTGAGGAGTGGAGGTGGATGCGTGAAATGGGGGTGAGAGGCACTTCCCTCCCTGTTTCCACAAAGATGAGATGACTATTATATATATATATATTTTTTTTTTTTTCCCCTAGTCTTCCCTGGTGGCTTCCGTCCTTCCCTGACCTCTACCATAGGGTTTGGCACAGGGTGCTGTCCCCCCGCCCCCAGCACCCAGGGAGATGGCACCCACGGAAGGAGGGGGGGTTGGCTACAGGCTGCGGAAAGCCACAATAAAAGCTGAGAGTGGGGATGAAAGGCCCTCCCCACCCTTCTGTGCCCTACGGCAGAGAGCTGTGCCTGCAGCCCTGCTTCCCACGCTGCTGCGGGACCCTGAGGGGGGGGGGGTTGGGGGTGGGGTGGGGGCTGTGTGGTGCCTGGGTGGGCATGGAGAGAGGTGGGTGGTCCCGCTGCTGCCGGGTGGGTTCGGGGGGCAGGAGGTGCCCACATCCCTGCTCCGTGCCCGGGTGGTGGCACTGGTGTCAGCGTGTGGGGCGAGAAGAGGTCCCCACTGCAGCTGTGCGGTCCCTCCTGTGTTATGTCTGAGTCTGGGACCCCATATCCCATCTGGGCATAGGTTTAGGGGGTGTCCTGGGGAACCCATCCCCGGGGGCTCAGACCTGCGTGCTGCTGCTGTGGGGTGCTGGGTCAGTGCTCCCACTGTCCTAAAATCCAGCAGTGGGCTCTGCGTACTTGCTCTGAGCCAGCCCTACAAGCACCGTTCCCGGGGACTCGCTGTTCTCGGGGTTCAGCAGGGGTGCCTCTGTGTATTTCCCTTTGGGACACTGCTGGGAGCTCCCTTTGCCTTCCCCTTCCTTGTCGGCGCGCTCAGCTCTTTTTTTTGGTGGGGGGGCTGGAAACTTTTGCTAATTAACCAAAAAGTCCTAGAGACCTCAGATGGCTGCGGTTATCTGCGTGCGTTCATTTCGCTTTGCTTCTCCGCTGAAACGTTTCTGTTGCCCTGGATGGTTTGGGGGCTTTTCCTTTAAACTTGTCCGTATCCGCGGCGCTCGGAGGGGACTCTGCCCCGTTGGGGAGGGGGCGGCGCGAGGCACCCAGAAGAGGGTTTTATTCTCTGCCTCTCCCTCGGGCCTGGAAAAGTGGTCCGAGTTCAAAAAATTCATTTCTTGCCTGAATGAAGCCAGCAATGTGGAAAAATTTCACCATTCAGCGCGGGATGAATGTATGTTTCAACCACACATTAAGTGACATTAGCAAGCAGTGGAGTGCCTAATGTGGCCATTTTTCACAGCAGCCAACAGAGGGGGTGATTAGCATAATTAGTACAGGCAGCCCCATACATATGGAAATGGCAAATGCCTAAATGCCAACACCAGTGGAAATTTATGTCAATGCTGACAGGAGTCTGAGCGCTGAATGGTCCCCGCCTCAATCCCCGCTCCCCCTTTTCGGGGGTCGCGCTGTCCCCTCGGTCCCGGCCGTGCTGGGAACGGATTTGGGGGTAATAAAGACATTAATTTGGCTGCGCCATAAACAAAGCCGCCTCCCCATCCGTGGCCTCAAACCGGCCCTTTGCTCCTGATTTTTTTTTTTTATTTTTTCTTTCAATTTTTGCATCCCCTGTGCTGGGTTTTGGTAGCAGAGCCCTTCTCCTTTGCTGCGTTTACTTCGGGAGCGCTCCTATGGGGTCGGAGTGGGGCTGCCACCCCGCGGGGGCACGGGGCCGTGTTGTGACAGGACGGGGCCGCGGGGCTCCTCGGGAGGCCGGGACAGGTAAAAATGGCTCTTTCAGCACGCCCTGAGCGAGACTTCCTCCAGAGCAGCATGGGTCCTTTCACAGCTCCCTAATCCAGCTAATCCGCCCCACAACACTCCCAAGGTGGCCTCTGGCTGCTGCGTGCCTGGCGGCACGGGGATGGCGCGTCCCCTCCCTGCGTGCTGCGGGACCCCCGGCCGTGGGGTTATGTGGGGCAGTGCTCAGGGTGGGGGGATCCCATACCCCTTGCCCTCTTTTTTTTTTGGAAGGGGATTCATGTATGGATCTGGAGCGGTGATGCGTTGTGTCCGTACTTTGAGTGCCTCTGTTTGCGTAGAGGGGATGTGGATATGGGGATGTTGTTGGGGGGGGTGGTGGTGGCTGTTCTTGGAGGATGGTCTTGTTGTGATATTCCTCATCTGAATGTTGCTCTCTAGCTCTGCCCTCTGGGACGTACCCCAAAAGGGATCCCTTTGCTGTGGGGGTATGGCTGCAGCTGGGGCGGAGCTGTGCCAGACCCTGTGCCCCACAGCCCCGGGTTTCTCTTTTGGGAGCAGAGCGAGGACATGCTCACTGCCTGCTACCCCGCTCACCTGAGCAGTGACAGCTTCTGGCAGTGCCCATCTGCAGCGTGGTGGCACTGCTGGTGCCCAAATGTCCACCCACCCCTGGGGACACAGCACGGACTCTGTAGCAGTGCGTCTCCTGAGGGGTCACTGCCTTTCTGCAGTGCTTTCCGTCATCTTCCTCACTTTTCTTCCCTTTGGCTGTGGCAGTTCAGTGTGGGACTGTATTCCCATGCTGATATGCCTGTCTGGGGCCTTGGCATGGAGTCTGCTGCCCCCAGACCCTCCAACCAAAGCCTAAGGAGGGTGCTTGGACCTGTGGCTCACCACGATTTGAGGGAAGCCACCACCCAGGGTAGCTCTTTGGGTTCCTGTTCCCTGTCTGGTCACCCCCAGGGGCACAAACTGGTGCCTCCAGCTGTGAGTGAACCACTGCCGGGCTGTGGGGAGCTTGGAGGGTGGGTGGCTCAGGCAGGGTGGCCAGGGAGGAGGCAGGGAGGCTCCTGCCCTGCCCTATAATCTAGCAGTGGATGCCATAATTATGGGAGGGCTCCCACAGCACGGCCCATGGGCACGGCCTCCCGCAGTGCTGGGACCCCTCTGGGCACCCACTTGGCTACCGTGTCCCCCCCATGTGTGCCATCACCCCCAGTCTACGTACCCATCCCGTGGTACCCAAACCTCCGTCCATCACACAGAGGATGCGGTACGCCCCAGGAGACACCCATCCCTTTGGGGAGCAGGGTGGGATGCTCATCGCAGTGCTGGGTGTCTGATTGGAACCAGAGGGCCCTTTGCATGAAGAAGCTGAGGGCTCCCTTTGTTAATTGGAATTTAAAAAAAAAAAAAAACCAAACAAACACCCAAACTTTACATCCAGTTCCCTGTAGCCATGCTCATTGTTGCTGTCATGGCGTTCTGGCCCCCTGTGCTCAGTGCAGGGCATCCTGCTCCGTTCCCAGCCTGGGGACGGCCGTGTGCCCGTTTGAAGTGTCCCTGGCAGCCCGGCGCACGCTGCCGTGTCTTTTCATGTTGCTCTTTGCTTAATTAGGGTGTTGGAATTTGAGGCTTCCTCACTGCCTTTGAAGCTTGCTGACGGCTCGCAGTGCCCTGTTCCAAATTAACACTAATTACAAGGGATGGCTTTTTATTTTCTCTCAATTTTTTTTTTTTTTTTGTGAAAGGGAGGAGGGGGCATCCTCTATTTTCCCCTCCTGGGCTGTGGGACCCCATGCCCCCCCCTCCAGCCCCATCCGCACATCCATGTGGGTGGCACAACTGAGATCAGAGCAGTGGTGAACCCCCCCCCCCGGCCCCGACCTCCCACCCTGCTGGGAAGGGATGCTTCCCCCTGCGGCACCCTCCCTCCCCATGTCCCCAGCCCTGGGCGCCGACGTCCCCTCTGTCACATGCACACAAAGGCCACAGCCATGCCCCCCCACCCCCTCTTCCCATTGCTCCCCCAGCCCTGGCACAACCTCCATCGCAAATGGCATCTGATGGACACCAGCTGCTCCTCAGCCAGGCCAGGAACAATAAAGGCACCCCCCCTCTCCCCCCCCGCCCAAAAAACAAGGAAAATATAACAAACAACAAAAAAAGTCAACCCATATAATAAGTCATTAAAAGGGGAAGATTCTGCTGCTTATTTGTGGTCTTGCTCTGGCCTCCTCAGTGCTGGCAGGGGGCCAGGCCTGCCGGGCTCCGGCTTTGTGCCCAGGGAGTGTCCTGGTCCCAGCATGGATGAGAGCTGCGTCCCGGCACCGGGCTGTGTGGTGTCCTCAGAAGGTGGCATCGGGGTGGGGGCTTCATCTCGGGTACCCCATGAGTTGGGAGCTGGGTGCTGTGGGGTCTGTAGTATACGTCTGGAAACAAAGTCAGCGTGTTCTGCTGGGTAAGTTGGTTGCTGAAACTCTTGTATAGTGTTTAAGGATGGTTTCCTGTGCCTTGGAGGTGCCAAAAGCACCCCCCCCCCGGTGCCGTTCTGTTCCCCAGGTGCTCCCAGAGCAGCTCTGTGTGTCAGTCATCTGCTCTAGGTGGGAGTGGAGGGGCTGTGTAATGTTGCCTTCCTGCTGCACACAGGGATTTTCCAGGAAAGGCAAAGCCAATGAGCCGGCGGGACGTACGGGATGAATGCGTGCTTTTGGGGTGTGAGCGCATGGGGGTCAGAGCAGCTGGGAGAACCCCACGGCAAGACGTCCCCTGGGTTTGGTTGCACTTGGGGACTGTTCACATCCCCAGGTGCCCCTCGGTGGGTGCAGTGCTGAGACAGTGTGTCGTGGCCCCATTGTCATGGTCTCCTCCCATCCCGCAGCGGGCAGCCGTGTCAGCCAGGAGCTCCGCTACACGAAGGAGAAGCTGGGCGAGGAGTCCGTCTACACGTCCCAGATGCTGATCCAGACCCCGAAACACGAAGGAGAGAACATCCTGACGCAGGAGGCCCTGCAGCTCCACCTCGAGGCGGCCTTGGCTGCCAGCAAAGTGCAAGTCTCGCTGTACGGAAAGTGAGTCCTGCTCCAGATGGGGGGGTCAGGGACTCCTGCCGTGCACTGTGCCCCCCTCACCCTCCCGTGGCACAGAACCCATCCTCAGATTTTCCTTCTGTTGCAGATCGTGGGATTTGAACAAAATCTGCTACAAGTCGGGTGTCCCCATCATTGAAAATGGAATGATCGAGAGGGTGAGTCCTCAGCGTGGCGCTGAGTGGGTCAGTGGGGGCACTGGTGCCATGGGACTCCCACCCCTGGCCATCCACCCCCTGAGAATGGAACAGCAAATGGTAAAAATCCATCTGCTGAGAGCGTGCAGCCCTCCAGCTCCATATAGGGTGCACAGATTGGGGCTGGGATGGGAGGTGGTGGTACAGTACATCCTTCCAACCCATTGCCACTCTTTCTCCTGCAGATGATCGAGAAGCTGTTTCCCTGCGTGATCCTGACGCCGCTGGACTGCTTCTGGGAAGGGGCCAAGCTGCAGGGAGGCTCAGCCTACCTCCCGTGAGTGTATGGGGGACACCAGTGGGGGCCCCGGTGGCACATCCCCGTCACCCCCAGCCCTGGAATGGGGACGTGGGGACAGCGAGGTGCAGGTGCATGGGGCTGCTCGCTCCATGCTCGTCTCCCCGCCCTGGGTGCTTTTTGGTGGGGCCTGGGGAGGCCCCCTGCATTCCTTCTGTTTACAGCCGTGTTTGTCCGGGAGAGCCCGGGCAGCCTTGTGCATTGTCAGCAAACGCAGCCCCACGCTTTCTCATGCTAATGCTGCTCTGAAAGCTGCCCGTTGCCAACCAGATGAAATAGTGGCCTTATTCAGGGTTGGGAGGAGGGGGAAGGGGCCTTGGCGTGCCCAGCCAGCACTGGGGGGGGGGGGGGAACTGTTTGGCCCCCCCTTTGGACCCTGGGATTGTGCATCCCAGCCTGGCCGGCAGCGAGCGTGGCACCAGTGGCACTGTCTGCCGTGGGACTGGCATCATCCCCACTCTTGGGGACAAATCAGGGATTCTTGAGGATCTGGATCTGGACAAGGGGTAGCAGCAGGGCACCTCCCCACAGCGGTACCCATGGGGCAGCCCCGGGACTCTGTCCCCTTTTTAAGGCTCTGAGGGGTGAGCAGGGCGGGAGCTGGGAGAACAAAGCATGGCAATCTGTGGAAAGACAAAAGGATTTGCCCTGGCTCAGTGAAGCAAGCAGAGCAGATAAAAGGGGCTCTCTTTGGAAGTGGCAGCGGCTCCAGTTGGTATGTGGGAATCTGGAGCGCCCGGCTCCGGCCCAGCCAGCCTTCATGAATCATTGGGCTGCACTTCTCCCCAGAGCCCGCACTTGCTCTGGGCTTTTTTCTTTCCCTTTTTGCAGCTCTGCACTGGGTTAGTTGGCTTCTTTTAGTCTGTCCTCTCTCAAAGAACTACTGGGGCTGAGACAGAGGTGGAGTCTGGAACGGAGCATCCTACATAGGCAGCAGAAAAACCCCATTTCCTGAACTCCCATCCTCGCTCCCTACCCTGACCCAATAGCAGACCCCAAAACCTGAGAGTAGAATGGGCCCAACATCCCCTCCCCACTCCCTCTATCAAGATGTTATCCCGCAGGCAGTAATCGCGCTGACTGCTTGCAGGGAGCGGGGCGCGCAGGGCCGCCTGCCCCCCTTTGTCCCAGCCTAACAGGATCAGGCACGCTGCTTGACTCAGGGCACGGCCTGCTGCGCTGGAGCTCAGGGACGCTGCGGGATGCATCAAGGACCGATGCTTCCCCCCCAGCTTCATCCCCCAGGGATGTCGGGGTGCTGACCCCATGCAGTGAAGTCTGGGGTGGGGATGGGGTTCAGCATCGTCCCGTGCCACTTTCTCCGCAGGGGCCGTCCTGATATCCAGTGGAGCAATTTGGACCCTCTGCAGCTGATGGAGGAGCTGGGACAGTTCACATCCCTAGAAGGCTTCAAGGAGCTGCTGGATAAGGCTGAGGTGGGGCAGGCTTATATGGAGCGACCCTGCCTGGACCCCCAGGACCCTCAGTGCCCCTCCAGCGCCCCCAACAAGCAGAGCCAGCAGGTGGGTGACCGCCCATGGGGATTAGGGTGAAACCAGGGGGGTTCACCATTTTCTGCCCACGTCTGACACTGCCTTCCCTCCTCTGGCAGAGCCCTGACATCCCAGCGGAGCTCTCTGGGGGCTGCCATGGCTTCTCCAGGAAGTTCATGCGCTGGCAGGAGGAGCTGATTTTGGGTGGCACAACCAAAGACTCACAGGGCAAGCTGCTAAGGTAAAGGCTGCTGTGCAGGATCACTGCGCACAGCGTGGGGTCCTGTAGTGGTGGTGGTCTCATCCAGCACCCAAGGGAACACTTTGTGAAGGGGACGGTGCTTTGGAGCAAGGCTGGGGATAAGAGAGACAGACTCTGTGGAACTCTGGGGGAACACAGGGTGCTGCAGCCCTGATCCCAGCAGGATGTGTGTGTGTCTCCCCAGTGCTGAGGCCCTGCAGACAATGTTCCTTCTCATGAGCCCTCGGCAGCTGTTTGAGCACTTCAAGGATGACTATGAGATCCATGACATCAGCTGGAGTGAGGAGAAGGCAGGTGCTATCCTGGAGGCCTGGCAGAGGAAATTTGTGGAGGTGGGCACCGGGGACAGCTGCCTGAGTCTCACATGGCCATGGGAGCTAGCTCCATGCTTGTGGTCCAATGGGTCCCCAGGCAATGCTCACCCTCTGTGTCCTGTTATGGGGTGATGTGTCATGGCTCTGTCTAATGGGATGTATACCCTGCAGCTGGCACAGGACTCCATCCCACCCAATGCCACACAGAACATCCATGCCTTTTCCACCACTACACTCAACGACATCATGAAGTCCTTCTCTGACGTCAGTGCCATCCGGGTGGCTGGGGGATACCTCCTCATGGTGTGTATACTCCCCTCTGTCCATCTCCTGCTCCATCCCTCCTTGCCCACTGCCTCCTTGCTAACTGCTGTGCTCCTCCAGCTGGCCTACGCCTGTGTCACCATGCTACGCTGGGACTGCTCCAGGTCACAGGGTGCCGTGGGCCTGGCTGGGGTCCTGCTGGTGGCCCTCTCTGTGGCCTCTGGCTTAGGACTCTGCTCACTGCTCGGTATCTCCTTCAATGCAGCCACCACGCAGGTAGATGCTGGGGAAAGAGCTGTGGGTCTCCTTGTCCCAAGTGGTGGCTGTGTCCCCACGCTGACACTGGCTACTTTCTGGCAGGTGCTGCCTTTCCTGGCCCTCGGCATTGGTGTGGATGACATGTTTCTCCTGGCTCATGCCTTCACTGAGACCAGCCAGCACATCCCTTTCAAGGTGAGCGCTCAGACCAGCCCTGGGATGCCCCACGGTTCCCCATGGTCCCTTGTCACTGTGTCCCTCTGTGTCCTGCAGGAGCGGACAGGAGAGTGCCTACGGCGCACGGGGACCAGTGTGGCTCTCACCTCTATAAGCAACATGATTGCCTTCTTCATGGCTGCCCTGGTGCCCATCCCCGCCCTGCGTGCCTTCTCACTCCAGGTATGCCCTGCACCCACTGGGGAGTGGTGACCCATGCTGTGGGGTGGGAAGAGCCTGGTTCTGACATATCCCTCTGCCCGCAGGCAGCGGTGGTGGTGGTGTTCAACTTTGCCATGGTGCTGTTCATCTTCCCTGCCATACTGAGCCTGGACCTGTATCGGCGGGAGAAGCGCCGCCTCGACATCCTCTGCTGCTTCTACAGGTAGCAGATATTTGCCAGGGATGGCACACAGGACCCTCATGTCCCACCCAAAACAGTCCCGTGGGCATCCCTGCTCATTTCCTCACCACGTCCTCCTTCCTCTTCCCGCAGCCCTTGCTCCTCACGGGTCATCCAGATCCAACCCCAGGAGTTGGCCGATGCCAATGACAACCATGCCTCCCACCCATCCCCCTACGGCCACCCCGGCGTGGCCACCAGCACTCAGATCACCACCACCGTGCAGGCCTTCACCCAGTGCGACCCCTCGGGCCACCACATCGTCACCGTCCTGCCACCCACCTCCCAGGTGTGCACCTCGCCTGCCGTGCTGCTGCCGCCTGCCGACCCGTTGGGCTCGCAGGTCTTCACCCCCTCCAGCTCCACGCGGGACCTGCTGGCCCAGCTGGATGAGGCTAAGGGTGGGCGCGAGTGCGTGCCACTGCCCTTGTGCCGCTGGAGCCTCTCCGACTTTGCCCGTGAGAAGTACGCCCCGCTCCTGCTGCGGACCCAGACCAAGGTGAAGTTGGGTGGGGATGTGAGGTTGTGTGATACAACGTGGTGGTGTGAGACGTTGGTTGACCTGTTGTCCGTACAGGTGGTGGTGGTGATCCTCTTCTTGGCGCTGTTGGGACTGAGTCTCTACGGTACCACCATGGTGCATGACGGGCTCTACCTGACAGACATCGTGCCACGGGACACCAAGGCTCACGCCTTCATCTCAGCCCAGTTCAAGTACTTCTCCTTCTACAACATGTTCATTGTCACCAAGGGTGGCTTCCACTACCCAGGTGCCCAGGCCGCCCTACTCAGCCTGCACCAGGCCTTCAGCACTGTCAAGTACGTGGTGCGAGAGGGCAACCATGACCTGCCCAAGATGTGGCTCCACTACTTCCAGGACTGGCTGCGAGGTAAGGGGCATCCCCAGGGCTTCTACCCCAACCCTTTATGCCCAGAAATACATTCCCAAGTGCATTGCATCCTCTAGAGCCCCAGTGGGTGGGAGGATCCCATGTTGTCCCCATGGTGCCCTCAAGGATGCTCACCCCATGCTTCGTCCCCAGGGCTACAGGCCACCTTCGACAGGGACTGGCAAGCCGGTCGCATCACCTATGATAGCTATCGCAATGGTTCTGAGGATGGGGCACTGGCCTACAAGCTCCTCATCCAGACTGGCAACAAGAAGGAGCCATTCAACTTCAACCAGGTGCTTGGGGATAGGGCTGGGGATGGAGCAGTGGGGCTGGGGATGGAGCAATGGGTCTGTACCCTGAGCTGTGCCTACCACTTTTCTAACCACCATCACTGCCACCCCTATAGCTGACCACACGGCGGTTGGTGGATGAGAATGGCATCATCCCCCCAGACACCTTCTACATCTGCCTGACAGTGTGGGCCAGCAACGACCCCCTGGGCTTCGCTGCCTCCCAGGCCAACTTCTACCCACCGCCGCCTGAGTGGATCCATGACAAGTACGACACTACGGGCGAGAACCTGCGAAGTGAGTGAGAGCCTAGTGGGCTCCCCATGGCCCCGAGCACCTCCTGGCATGGGGACGCTGCTCCCTGCCCCTTGAAAACCGACCAGCATCCTGCATCCCTTGATAGAGATGTATCCCTGCGTCTTCTTGCACTGCACTCTCTGTGCCCTACATCCCAAGCATCACTCTGTACCCCCAGCTCCTTGTCCCTAGCCTTGTGATACTCATAGAATCATAGAGTGGAATCATTAATGTTGGAAAAGACTTCTAGGATCATTCAGTCCAACTGTCCACCTACCACCAATATTGCCCACTGACCATGTCCCTCAGTGCCACATCTCTGTGGTTCTTGAACACCTGCAGGGACAGTGACCCCACCACCTCCCAGGGCAATGCCCAGCTACTAGAGGTGGTGCCCAGGCACATATCTTGACTGCACTCATGTGAAGTTGATTTCCTCCATGCTACCATATGCTCTCCTCCTCAGTCCCAGCAGCCCAGCCGCTGGAGTTCGCCCAGTTCCCCTTCTACCTGAGCGGGCTGCGTCGCACAGCTGACTTTGTCGAGGCAATTGAGAGCGTGCGGGCCATCTGCCAGGAGGCAGCCCAGCGCCATGGGGTGCTGAGCTACCCCAGCGGCTACCCCTTCCTCTTCTGGGAGCAATACATCGGCCTGCGCCACTGGTTCCTGTTGGCTATCAGCATCCTGCTGGCCTGCACCTTTCTCGTCTGTGCCCTGCTGCTGCTCAACCCTTGGACGGCTGGTATCATCGTGAGTGTGCGCCCTGGGTACCTGCTTCTTGGGGATGGATGCCCATATGGAGGTGGTGGTGGGTGGAGGACACCTGTAGTGGGAATCGGGAATAAAATCATACAAACATTGAGGTTGGAAAAGACGACTAAGATCATTTAGTCCAACCATCAACCCATCTCTACCGAGCCTACTAAATATGCCACTCAGTGCCACATCTACCCTGATTTGTAAGGATACTCCTTATGAAGGGGATGGAGAGCATCATCCAATAGATGGAAAAAGAGACACCCAAATAGAGCAGAAGGGGACAATAGGTTGAGGACATAATCATCCCTTGGGTTGGGCACGGTGTGCACTGGGACTCCCCCTCACTGACCCCTCTGCTCCCAGGTCTCCATCCTGGCCATGATGGCAGTGGAACTGTTTGGCATTATGGGGCTGATGGGCATCAAGCTGAGTGCCATCCCTGTGGTCATCCTCATCGCTTCAGTTGGCATCGGCGTGGAGTTCACTGTCCACGTGGCCCTGGTGAGCAGTGGTAGACCCCTGCCTACCCATGGGGCACCCTGATTCCACCCCTGGATACAGTGACCCCCTCACCCCATGGGGGTGAGCCCTCCCTAATCCTCCCACCTTCTGCAGGGCTTCCTTACGGCAGTTGGGAGCAGGAACGTGCGCTCAGCTGCCGCCTTGGAGCACACCTTTGCTCCTGTGATGGACGGTGCCGTCTCCACCCTCCTGGGTGTCCTCATGTTGGCCAGCTCTGAGTTTGACTTCATCATGAGGTGAGGGCTGAACACCCCAGCTGGCAGTGCTGGGTCACAGTGGGGCTCGTGGGGGCAGTGAGCCCACTCCACCCTCTGCCTACTCTACCTGCAGGTACTTCTTTGCGGTGCTCACCATCCTGACACTCCTGGGGCTGCTCAATGGGCTGGTGCTGCTCCCTGTCCTGCTATCAGTCATTGGGCCACCCTCTGAGGTATGACTCCCATCCCATGCCCACCTGTCCTAATACCCCATTGCTCTGTGCCCTACCTTCACCCTACATCCATCCCTGCCCTACCCAGTCCTAATGTCATCCCACACCCACCCACCTCAGCCTTCCCCTCACCTAAGCCATCACTCTTGCTTTACCCTATTCCTTCTTTGCCCCATATCCAGTTGTCCCATCCCTGTGTGTCTCTGACACCCCTTACACTATCTCCTCTCTCCCCAGGCATCTCCTGTGGATAATGGCCCCCGCCTGCCCCCTACAGAGCCGGTGCCCCCGTGCCTAGGCCCTGGGGGTCTGTACATCCGCCGTGCCCCTGCCTGGCCCGCTGCCTTCACTGACACCTCAGACACAGAGTGCTATGGCGATGGTGTGGGGCCAGGCAGCCCCCAGGGACCCTTCATTGTGCCCCCTGCCCCGGCCCACATTCTGCTGGAGGCTGGAAAGGACCCCAGCTTCCCCCGTATCACTGTGAGTGTCCCTATGTGTCTGTGTGGTGGTCAGATGGAGCTGAAGGGTGGGGACGTGGGGGTTGGCAGGGTGGTGCCAGAGGGATGCTCAGCCACTCGCTTCTCCTTAGGTGCTGAAGCCCTACAAGGACAGCCCAGAGGTCCAGGGGAAGAAGGAGCAGCCCGTCCCCCAGCCTGCAGCTTCGTTGCCTTTTGGGGAGCCATGCCCCACCCTGGCCAGAGACTACCCACACCCCACAGCACTGCCTCGGCCGGGTCAGCCCTGCTCCTCCAGTGCCTGGCCAGCCCCTCGGGCCCCCCTGCCAGCCTACAGCACCCACCTGCAGGGCCCCGCCGGCAGCTACACCACAGTCACAGCCACTGCTTCAGTGACAGTGGCCTTGCACCCCACACTGCCTGGCTCCTACCCCAGCTTTGGCACTGAAATGGACAGTGTGGAGGAGCCCAGCACCATGCCTGACTCCTTTGAAATGCAAAGCCTGGGCCGCCATGGGGCAGGCACCCGGCGCTAGGTGAGTTGGGGGCACAATGCCCATGTCCCCTCCTTGTCCGTGGTGCCAGCTGCCCAAACAGTAGGCTAATGCTGCAACAGCAGCAGGTGCTGTTGCATAGCATAGGGATACAGTTTGGGTTCTGGGGACCCAGCTGACCCCCTGCTGTCTCCCCACAGGTCACCAGCTCCATGGATGGAACCCAGGCTGGCAACTCCCAGTGTGGCACAGAGGGTGCAGAGCGGGCTCGCCCGTGTTGTGCTGCTAATCGCCCCAGCGGCGATGCTCCGGTCTCAGCCGAAGAGGATCGGCCCCCCATGGCCCCACACCCAGGCTTGACAGGGCAGGCTGGCATTCCTATGCAAGCTGTGTGCAGGCCACGCTGTGTCAACAGGGCCATGTCTCCCCATGTTCCATGGGGTCACCCTGTGCCTGTGCCCCCCAGAAATGGAAGCACTAACTCCCCCTCTGTTTCTGGAGCTGCTGGCACAGGAGCGCAGCGCCCAGCTCTCTGCCCTGCCACCTCCCTTCATGGGGCCACTGCCTGCTCCCCGTCACCTCCTCCTGGGACCCCCCCAGCCACCTGCTGGGCTGCCTTGCCCCTGGTGTCCCCCTGTCCAATAAGGCAGGTGCCCCAGAGCCATGGGTAAGGCCCAGGGTAGGCATCCCCCACCTTTATTTATTTGCAAAGGGAAACTATCTATAGAGAGATATATATTTTTAAGCTTATTTTAAAAGATTTATTTCTCAGCCACGGGCCTTGTCAGGCTGCTTGGGGTGGGGTAGCGAGGGGCTGCCCCATGTTCCCCCATCCTCTCTGTGCCTCAGTTTCCCTACCAGTGAGCACAGGAGGGAACGGAGCTGGGGGAGGTGCTGGAGAGCTTATTGCTGCCAGCACACAAGCAGGATTGGGGGGTGGGGGTGGAAGAAGAGGTCCTTGGGGTGCTCCTTGCTGTGCCAAGCCCCTGTGATGTCCCACAGTCACAGCTCTGCCCTGTGTAGGGCACCCACACTGCCACTGGGCTCATCCAGCTGGGAAAGCAACTTTCTTGCCCCATGCCCATGCAATGGGGTCATCTTCCCCTGCCAACCTCCCTCCTCATTCCGGGCACCGTCCACGCCGTTACCCAGCACTTTAACTCCAGCGGTGTTGCTGTGCCCACTGCCCTGGCCCCCTGACACTGCCGCTGTGCTGGGGTGGCCCTGGGGTCCTTGTCCCCGTGCCAGGCGTGGGCACGGTGGGCAGCCCCTCCCCTCCCCCCAACCACGCCATCTAAGTTATTTATATGAAAGAGAGCAAAGGTTTATTTTTGTAGTTTGTACAGGCGGTAGTGGGGACTGAAGGTTTATTTTTAAAGAGTAAATATATATATTATATATAAATTATCCGCTGTGTTTGACCCTGTCTCCTGAGGGGCACAACTCCTGGGGTGGGATGAGATATACACAGCTGTGCGTGCAATGGGCTGTGCAAAAAGGGGCGGGGATGGTGATGGGCATTTTGCAGCCCAGGCAGTGCTGGGCTCGAGTCTGGGAGCTGCCTCACGACCTGCTGAGCCCCTTCTTCATCTCCGCCATGCGGGGGCTCTGCTGCGCTCCTGTAGCACAGTCCTGCTGCCAGCGGAGGGCAGCACCGCTCCAGAGAAGGATGGGACAAGGCTGAGATAAAGTTGGATGGGGGCTCATCCCGTGCCCCCCTCTCATCTTCCGGGTGCCCCGCAGCCCCACACCGGGATGATCCTCCTATCCTGCCCCTAATCTGTCAAGTGGGGAAAAAGCAGCTTTGTTGCTGCTCCAGGAGTGCTCAGCACCGAGCAGGGGGCACTGCTGCTCCGGGGGGGCGGGAGGGAGGCACAGCCCCTACTTGCTTTGCGGGTCCAGGTGGCGGTGATGGTTGCGGGGCCGCGTGCCGTGCCGGGGCCGACAGAGGTGGGAGGGCACCCCGCTTCCACAGCGCAGTGCATGAGACCGCCAGGCTGCCGCGATGCTATCGACCTACCCAGACAGGGACAACAGTGTGGGTACCCCAAATCAGCCCCATGACATCCCCAAGAAGCAACGGGGCACCCCACAACTCACTGGGATGAGCAGGTCGCGCTGATTTTGGCTCTCCAGCATTGCCAGCTCGCTGGGTGCCAGCAAGGGCAGGCGCAGCTCCTGCACAGGCAGAGCGGCCACTTCAGATACCGGGCGCTCCAGGACAGCCTGTGGGACATTAGGGATGGATAGATGGAGCAGACACCAGGGGGTTTTGGGAGGGTATCCCCCCCCCTCCTCCACCATGCTGCACTCACCGAACTGACGTGCGCCCACTCCCGCACAGCTTGCACCAGGTCCAACTCATCTGCAGCCAGTTGGTCGCTGCGCAGCACCCATGCCAGCACCGTGTCAGAGAGCTCGTGGAAGCCCCGTGTCTGCACCACTGCCTGCGAGTGCACTGCTTAAACCAGCACCCACTGCAGCCCACGCACCAACCCTGCCTGGCACCCCAGGACTCCCCCAGTCCATCCCCAGCCTGGCTTCCAGCACCTTCTCCCCAAAAAAACATTTCCTCCCCAGCCCCAGTCCCACCATTCTCGTGGCCCCACTCCCCTGCCCCCCACTTTGTTGCCATTTGCTCCCTATTTTCCCCTGTAGCCATACCATGGTATAGCTTTCAATGAACGCCAGGCAGTGCTTCTGGAGGTCTGTTTGCCCGTAGGTCACTGCAGCCTGTAGAACATCAGGGACACCCGTGAGAGCCCCCAGAGCAGGAGGGACTCCTCCCAAAGCCCTATCATGAGTCCTCCGCATGCTGCCAGACATGAGGTGCTCCCAGGGACCCAAGTAAGAAGAGCAGCCCCATGCATGGTGGCAGCAGTGGGAGCAGGGCACCAACTCTTAGCCAGCCCATGGCAAAGGATTTGAGGCATGAGGCAAGCCCCAGTTATAAGCAGAAACATCCAAGCTCCCATAGCCACTCAAGGACATCACCAGGCTCTGGGTGGACATGAGGTTGTCCACTGTCATCTTTTCTCACCTAGACACAAGGTTGGCACACGGCCCTCTGAGGTGTACCCCATGTGTCACCACTCAGCCTGTCCTGGAGTCACCATTCCCTGCTGCAAAAAGGAATCTGGGGGGTCTTTTATCCTCTCCCACAGCTCCCCTAGGCTGGCTCTGTCCATTGTTGCACCCTTCTCAGGTCATCACAACATGCCCTCATCCCCTTTCAGAGGCAGCCTGTGCTTGTGGGGTACAAGGGATCTTACAGTGTCACCTCCCCCACAGCCTTGACTGGGACTGGAGCTAATGCAAGCCAGTAGGGCAGAGCGAGATGTTTACTTGAGGTTTGTTTTGTTCTGGGGTTTGGTGGTTTTCTGATTCTTTCCTCTGTGCCCAATTTAGCTCTTTTTATGCCATGGTGGTCAGTCCCACCAAGCAGTCATGGGGCCTCCCAACTACTTCTGAGTGGCCCAAGTCTCAGCAGAGTTTTGGGAGATGGCCCCAAAATCCATTCTGGGGAATTCTATCTGGCCCTATGGAGGGGAGCAGAGACCTGGGGCTGTGGTGACCCACACCAGTATGACATCCCAAAGGGACAGGACAGCTGCTGAGGGAGAGGGAAATCCTGCCCCATCAGCCAACTCAGACCCCAGAATAGCAGAGTTATTTTTACTCTCTGTGACGCTCCTTGGGAAGTTGTCACTGGTTTTTCCCCCAGCACCCCAGGCTGATCCTCACCCTACAGGTGGCCCACCACCCACATGGGGGACCTGAGCACCACACCTACTGGCCACATCAGAACCAGGTGCCACTTACCTGCAGGGCCTCACAGACCTGCTCCACACTCAGCGTGTCCTTAATGAACTCCACACAGAGCTGCAATGTGAATGGGCGAGAGTGGGTGGGCAGAGCAGGGGACCCCACCACCATCCCCATGATGCTCAGCATCCCCTCAACCCCCCAGACACAGGACGTTGGATAGGGGGTGGAGGTGCCTCCAGCCCCACAGGGTTCTCTAATGTATGGGATGAAGGGAGAGGGTTTGTGGCAGAGCATGTGGGCAGAGATTCAGCTATGCGAGAGCCTGCGATGATCAAACCCAGGCCAACTGCATATCCTGGGGGAGGTCACCCAACTCTGGCTGTGATCCAGTACTGCCATGAGGACACTGTCGATGTCCCCAGCTGTGAATGCTGGGTGACCCCCAGCTCTCCCTGCTTGGAGAGGAGCATCTGTGGCTGCAGCCCGAATGCAGCTGGGACACAGCCAGAGGGACTCCCTCCTGCCCACCCCAGATGCCTCTCACATAGGAACATAAGCCGTGTGGGACAGAGGCAGGGGAAAGCCCTGGGAAACCCAAAGTGATGCGATCTGTGGGGAGGAGACATCTGCTTGGAGCAGAAGGGCCCTGAGTCACCCTGCAGCTGGGGACAGAGCCAGGGGCTTTCCCAGCTGTCACTTGATCCCCACCTTCACGCATATCTACTGATGAAGGCAATTGCTCTGGGGATGCCCTTGCTGGATGACTGCAAACCCCCCAGCTCTACGCCTCACACTTCTGTCCAGCCGGTGCCATGGCTAGGGTCTTGCTGAGCATGCCCTTGTGAAAGGTGTGGCTGCTCTGGCAGCTCTCACATCCTCAACAAGCTCCTTCCCCACTGCGCTGCTGAAGGAGGGGAAGTCCAGGTGTGAGGTGCATGTCACGCAATAGGCCCAGCTGTAATTCAGGAATGGCTCTGGTGACACATCCCAGCTGCCCAAAGAGTTCCCTCTCCTTGTCCCACTTCCCGTCCATCTGCCTGACTGCATCCCTAATGGAGCCTACCAGCTCCCACCGCCCCATTTTGCTTTCTGCTGCCTCCCCAAGGCCTCCCAGCCCACAGCACCCCCAAAGGGTGCCCAGTGCTCCTCCGAGTGGGACTTTCCCAACAGCATCCTCCTGACACAGCCAGAAAGCACCCGAGGACACTGGGGCTTTCCTACTGCCCTTCGTGGGGTGGGAGATATGTGATCCTGTGTCCTCCCATGGGATTTCCCCAGCTCTGGCTGTACTGGGGTGCTCCTCAGCATAGGGGCATAGAGGACTCACTACTCCAGGTCTAAGCAGGGTCATACCTTGCACAGGTCCTGCAGGCCATACTCTACCGATGAGGTCAGCACCTCAAGCACCTATAGGATCACAAAATCACAAAATAACCCAAGCTGGAAGGGACTCGCAAGGCTCAGAAGCCAACTCCTGGCTCCACAGCAGACCACTCAAATTTTATGTCTGAGAGCACTGTCCAGATGTCCCTTGAACTCTGGCAGCATAGGGCCATAACCACTGCCATGGGGAGCCTGTTCTATGCCCACTGCCCTCTGTTGCAGAATGCTTTCCTAACATGCCAACACATGTACATGTGTAAAATTTATATATTTATATAATTATATAAATATAAATAAATAAATAAATATTTATATTAGCGCTAGGCATAGCAGCTCAGGGACCACAGGGATGCATCCCCCTTTCTCTGTGAAAGTTCTGGGCTAGGAATATATGAGAGAAGAGCTCCTGCAAGATAGAACAAAAATGGTGCTCCCCCTCTCTGATATCTCTGTCCCACACTCATGGTTGTTCCAACGCACCTGGGAACATAGTACTCTTGACGCCCCACAGTGCTGTGCTGTGGCTCCATGCACTCATTGCACAGATGGCCATCCCATCCCTAAGAGCAACAAAGCTTCCCTCCACCCATTAATTTACCCATGCACCCCCCTGTATAAATAAAGAATATTAAGATAGCATATAATCAAGAAATGTTGTATAATCAAAGAATATTGAATATTAAGATGTTATAGTAATGAAATAAATAAGAGAGTTATGCAAAGCAAGACAAAGAGAATAGATAGAATGCTTACCTGTATTGTGAGCACGCCCAGGAAACTCCAGAGGAGTGGATCTCCAGAAGAGAGATCCTTCCCCACTGGTAGTCAGCTCTTAAATGGGTCCAGGAAAGGTGGAGCCAGGCTCCACCCCTTCCTGCAGCACAGGTGAATTGCTTTCACCTATGCTCCCAGGGCTGACCCATTGCTCGCCTCAGGTGATTAATCAGAGGGTCAGGCAGTGACTCAGCAGTTCCCATACACCCCCCATCCCCACTCACAGTATGGCTGTTGAGGGTGACGCTGTTAGTGTAGAGGAACTCAATGACGGCTAGGAAGACTTCTGGCTGCACATTGCCCAGGATGAAGGGTCCCTGGGGTGGGACACTGCTGAGGGGATCCTCGTCGCTCGTCAGCATCCCTCGGAATGCCTGGCAGCGGCATGCCAGCACACAGCGATGTGCAAACACCTGCTGCTTCTCCCGGCCCACCACGAACGTCACATCACTGCTGGGGAGAGGGGATCATGAAGGACAGGGAGGACACAACCCCAGGGCTGGAACAGGACACAGGGTGGTGGGTTTATTGTAGGGCATGATGCCCCACCGCCTCCCTGGTTTCCCCAGCCCCACGGTCTGTGCATTGTGCTGGCTACAGTCCTGTTGTCTCCTTGTCCCCTGTTCTGCTCTTCTCCAGTCCCAGTAAGGCACTAAACCTGTTCCTCATGTTGACCCACTGCAGGTGAGGACACCTGGCCCATCCCAGGTCTGGAGATGTGAGCAGAGCCCTATGAGTCCTCCATAAATCCAACAGCAAAGTGGATTGAATGAACTTCTCCATGGTTGCAGTCTATGGGGCAAGAAGGAGGAAATGGAACGTGGGGTGTAGGCCGTGAGCCACAGAGTGCAAGATCTGGGTGCAGGACGAACGTCAGCAAGCACAGGGTGCAGACTTTGGGTTGCAGGAGGAAGGTTGGCAGGTGCAGGGTGCAGATTTTTGGTTGCAGGATGCAGAAAGAAGGCTGGTAGATGCAGAGTTCAAACGTTAGGTCGCAGAACGCAGTACAAAAGCTGGAGAATGCATGGTGTAGGATGTGATCTGAGAGCGGCCAGAACTCCACAGCAACTTCCCCGGCACTGGAGTTTGTGGGATTTTCGCTGGGATTTCTCTTCTGGGTGGCCAACACAGGAGTTCCTGTGATAATGCTGATGTTTCTGCCAGGCTTCGGCATGAGACAGGCAAAGGGGACCACACAAGTTGACCACCCAGCTCTACTGCTGGCAGGAACACTGCTAGGGCCCCAGTGGAGCTGTCTCCTGCCCCATGGCCATGAGGTGTCAGCAGAGATAGAGAGTGGAAGCACGGCTGAAGCCAGGGTGGAGAAGAAGCAGATAGAGGAGGTGGGAACGGCACAAAAGCCGTGCGGAAGCCATGCACATCCCATAGGCTGCCAGGAGCTTCCTAGGAAGGCCTGGGCATGCTGGAGGGGAAGATGGCGGCCCCCAGCCTTCCCCCTCACCTGAACTGGGGGTTGTTGACCAGGGAGCGGAGGGCAGCGGTGAACGCGGCCGCCTCGCCATGCAGCCGGGCCGAGCAGGAGCGGGCCATGGGGAGGACGGCGGAGGAGGAAGGCGGGGAGGAGGCAGGCCTGGGGAGGAGGCCACAGCGTCACGGCCCATTGCTAGGGAAACAGGCAGGCGGGCAGCTGGGCTGGGAGAGGCGTTGGGGCCAAGTAAAGGGGAGGCAAGCGGGGAAGCCCACCCTCGAGCTGCTCTGCAGCCCTTGGGTCTGCGTAGCAAAGCGGGAATGCGGGTGGAAGGAAAGGACAGCCAGACCCCAAGGAGCAGAGTCCAGCTGCCGGCATGCTCGGCAGCACAAGCCAGCAGCAAGCTATAAATACCTTCAGCAGCAGATAGATACACAAAGGCCGTCTCCACTTTCCCCAAATAGATCTGCAGTCGGGGCAGACAAAGGCGCATTGATGGGGCAGCTGGGGAGTACCAGAAGGGCTGGGCTCCACGCAGGGAGAAAACTCCACTTGGGTTCCCTTGGGTTCCAGGCAGAGCTGTCCCAGCTTGGGGCATGGGGGCAGCAGGACCCCCAGCACAACATGGGGCTTGGCTGCCCCACCGCTGTGCTCAGTGGGTGCCCAGGCTGGGAGTCCTGGGAGAAGTGGTGCTTGAAGGTAACATCTGGGGGAAAAACATCAAACCTTTGTGCAGCTCCCAGCGGAGTTCACACGGCTTTTCTCCATCCATTGCAGTGGATGCTCACAAGGTGTTTTTTGGGGGTGTCCAGGAAGAGAAGCCTATACCACAGGGTACTGCGTCCCTAGTCTGGCTGCAGTCCAGGCTGCAGCTGGCAGCTAGCTGTGGGGGAAATAGCACAATGGGGCTGTGCAGGCAGCAGGAAACAAAGAGCTACGGTGCCATGGGGAGTCTCAGCGTCACGTAGCAACCCTTCTTGCTCCAGGAGCTCAACAAGCTGCAAACCAGGGGAGAGGTGGGTTCTGGGCAGCTGAGGGGCGAGTGGGAGTAGAGAATTCAGGGGGGGGTGGAAGAGGGGCTGCTTGTCCAGGGCAAAGGTCTCAGAGCTTCTTCTCCCCTTCAGACCGCCTGCATGGCTGAGCAGCCATCCCTAGAACTGATACCATCCACGCGGGTAACAGCTGCAGATGGCACTGAAGCCCCTCATCCCCGAGCCAGCCACCGTGGCTCCCACTCTACAGCCCCAAACCGGGGCCCAGAGGAAGGCAAAGCCCCACAACCGCTCTCCCGCCGCAGCTCCATGCTCAGCACCCTGCCAGGCCCCCCAGGCAGCCGCCGCAGCTCTCTGGGGGCAGCCCCAGGGGGCAAGAGGCCCTCTATGGGGCCCTGGCTCCTCCACAGCCGTGTGAGCTTCTCAGGGCTCCCACTTTTCCAGCCCATTCCAGAGATCCACCTGGAAAACACCTACAGGATGGGGCCAGAGGAAGGCTGCAGGTTCAATGCAGGGCGGGTGCAGCGGGTGCTGGAGGGAGCCCTAGCCGGGGTGCTGGGGGGAACAGCCTACAGCCCCCAGGGCAGCACAGTGCTGGTGCAGAACCTAGCTGAGCTGCTGCGGGGCCGGGTAAAGGAGGTGGTGCCACCCCGCTACAAGCTGGTGTGCCATGTGCTGTTGGGCCAGCACTGCCAGCAGAGCATGCTGGTGGCCAGCCAGGCACTTTGGGACCCTGAGAGTGATAGCTTTGCCTCTGCTTCTTTCTGCAATGCCTCACTCTTTGCTGTTGCTACAGTGCATGGAGTTTACTTTGAGTAGAGGTCACCTTCCCTGACCTGTGCTCAACCTGCAGCCCTACAGGGCTAGTGCAAATAAATAGCTTTGCATCAGACTTAACTTTTACTGCATAGAGCCAACGATGGCACAGGCAGAGGTGCTTTGGTGTGCCAGGGTTTGGTAGGCACGCTGCAACCTTTTCAAGACAACCCAAACTGCAGGAAACAACTCCAAATTTGGTTTCTGCTTCTTTTTCCCAGAGGTCAGTGCAGGCAGCAGCCCAGAGCTGTGCCCTGGGAGAACACTGAGCAAGCCATATCCCTTTCCCACACTGCAGGCTGCTCCCAGGAAGAGATGGCAACAGGGCAGGAGGTGACAGATCATGTTCAAAGCAAGGCTGCAGAGCAGGATTAAGTCCCTCCTCTTTCCTGGCTTCACTCCCAGCTCACATCCCATTGCATCAGGCAGTGCAGAACATCCCACAGCCCTCAGCTGGGAGTCACTCCCCCAGCTTTCCCCAGAACTGATACAAAGTGGGGGGAGGGGGGGTGGGGGAAAAACATCAAGAAGCAGTCTTCCTACCAGTCCCTACCTCAGCATCCAGATACTCTACTAGATCCCATCACCTTGCCCCCATCCCCCCACCTCCAGCTCCCTCACCTTGACAGTACTAAGCTCACTAGAAGCAGCCCTGGGTGCTCTGCTCCACAGCCTTGAGAAGCCACAAACATTTTATGACCTAAAACCCAACACCAAACAATATGAGAACAGATTGCCTTTACACAAATAAGGTTTTAATGAGGTAAGTCAGGGACAAGGGAGCTGCACATGGACAGACCAAGAAGAAAAATAAATAAATTCCATATAAATAAGACGCATAAATAATCCCACCTGGCAGAGACTGCCTTGAAACAGGAAACCTGCCCTTAGCTTACAGCCATACAAGGGCTTCTCGAGGCAAGCCCACAGATCCCTTCCCCTGTTCTCTACCAAACCTCAAGTTGTACCAGACAATTCAAAACTGGGGGGCAGCCGGAGCCCAGCTCAGCCCCCTCCCTAGTGTAGGGGTTGTGGAACAGCACAAGTCAATCCATGCAGCCCTGGCAGGGCAGGCATCGCCCTACACCCATCGGTCCCTTGGAGGGCATCTGCTCTACCCTGCAGCACCAAGCCTTGAGCTCATGGCCATGCAGAGGGAAAGACAGTGATTGCCTACAGCCAGGGAGCAGCATGGATGTCCAGACCCGCTGCCAGGGCCACATCCACATGTCCTAGATCAGAGTCCAGCTGAGCACCACAACACCTCCCATCCATGGGAGGGCAAGAGGAGACCCTCTACGTCCCGAGAAGGTCTCCAAAGCCCCATGCTAGGCATCAGCCCACTCCTGGAGGAGCTTGAGGATGTATCGCAGGCAGTGCTGGAGCTCAGGCGAACAGCCCAGCTCTTGGATGCTGCACAGCTTGTAGGTGTAGGAGTTACGCTCCCGGTTGATGTAGGTGACAAGGCATGAATGGTCAGGCTTGCTGATGATCACCTTGGTGTGGTCATTGTAGAAGTTCACCTGGGAGACAGGTGGGGCTCGGTTTAGCTCGCACCCCCTGCAGCACAGCTCCATCCCAGCTCCCACCACACTTCCTGCGTCAACCTGCTCCTCCTCCCCAACCTGCCAAGGAGCGGCCCCACATCAGGAATGCACTGGGGCTAGGGCACCTGACCAAAGTGTCATGCCTCCCAGGGGACTAAATGGGCTGTGACACCAGAGCAGCATCTCCGCCTACAGGCTGCGGGAGTCAAGATCTAACCCAGTGTAGGAGTCCCGGGCTGGCTTTTTCCCCATAAGGGCAGGGGCATCCCTGCTGCACATACCTGTAGGGTGCCATTGCTAAAAAGCATGAGCAAGGCCTGGTCAGTCTTCACCCACTGCAGGAGGAGCAGGGCTGGCTGTCCAAGGTCATCTATGCTAGGCAAGTCACCTCCCTTAGAGAGAAACATCTGCATAAGCTATTGGTCCCACACTCACCCATTGAGCCCACCTGGCCATGCTCACATGGCACAGTCATGTCCCAGTGTCCAACCCAGCAACTTGGCACTCACCTTCATGAGATGCTGCTCCATATAGGATGCAAAATAGCGCAAGACACTCATCTGTCCACGCAGCTGCTCAGGGACAGCAGACACAGGGAATGCAAAGTGCTTGCTGTTGGTTGGGTTGTAATGCACTGTCCTGGCAGAGAGCAGAACATGAGTTTCAGGGCCACCCAGCACCAAACCACCCTAGGCACAGCTTTCCCCCATCCCCTCCTACCCACAAGGGCACCGCTTACTTGTGGTTGGGGGACAGCATCATGTGTGTGCCATTGTTGAAGAGGACCCCAATGCTGTGGTTAGAGAGCTGGTAGCCAAAGCCATACTTGTTGGAGTAGTCCACCCACTTGCTCACCCAGACAAACTGTTCATGTCGGGCCAGGGAAGCCGGGTTTCTTTCCGCTGGTAGAGAAGAGCAGAGTGAGCAGAGCAGGCAACCCCTCCCCGGCTCCATGCCTTAGGGTCAGGCACCCAAAGCAGCACCCATGCCTCCATCCCACCAGCTCAGCAGGTTTACCTGGAGGCATGCAGGAGAGGCAGGTGCGCAGGAGCTGCACAGCAGACTCAATGATGGCAGAAGTGGTGATGCAGTCTTCAAAGGCTACAGAATGGAAGATGACAAGCTGTGAGTCAGCTGGCCCCGCTATCAGTCAGGGCAGGGCAGGAAGCCCATGCTGGGACAAGGAGGAGCTGCTCACCCTCACAGCTGCTGGCCATGGTCCCACGGACAGAGGGGGATGTGGACTTGTGGGACGTCTCTTCCACCAGTGTCTCCACAGGGCTGGAGCCAGCACTACGGCAGGACACAGGGGTGGCCTGGGGAAAACCCAGTGTTAGCACCATGCTGCTGACTCCCTCCAGGAGTGTGAAGGAACCCAGGGCTGCTCTCACCTCATTCCCCTCCACTGCCTTGCAGCTCATCTGCCGGCAGATGGATGTCTTCACAAGCCCAGTGACCAGCTTGGAGATATCATCCTTGTCTTCCAGAGAGCCCTTCTTGGCTGAGGAGAGAGCACACCATGAGTGTATCACAAGGAATAGGGACATCTGGGCCACCCCTCCCCATAGCACAGCCCATGGGGTGAGAATGGTGTCAGGCTGCTGTCTCCCACTTTCACTTCCCCATTCTCATGGGGCACAGGCTGCCCAGGAGGAACTGCCCCATGGGTTGCAGCACATTATCTACTCACTGGGTGCACACCCCAGCAAGCCACCAGCACCAGAAGGGCAGGGACAAGCCAGCAGGTGCTGATCCCAGGTAGGGGGATATAGAGACCCATCCCAAGTCTCTCTAGAGACCAGGACATCTTCCTGGGTAAAAGGGTCACCTGGAGGCTTTGGCATACACTCACCCTTAGGTTTCTTCTTCCTAAAGAGCGTCTTGGTGACTTTAGCAAACAGACTCTTGGCTGGGTTGGGGGCACACAGCTCTGGAGCCATCACGCAGCTGCTGGGAGGGAGCTTCTCGGGTGTGTAACCCTGCAGGGAGGTCATAGCAGAGGGTTGATTTCCATAACCCACGTGAAGCAACTGCCATGGGCTGACCACAGCCCTCCTGACAGCAGCTTGCATTTCCGACCAGCCTGGCATTGGGTATCAGCTCTATGGGATATCCTGTGGGATAGGGCAGCAGGGAGCACAGCAGATCCCCTGAATCCTCCGCTGGCATTTGTACAGCACAGCGGTTGCTTTCTTTCTTAAAAGGCACTCAAGGACGTCACCCCAAACTCCATGCCAGCAGCAGCCCAGCCCCAAAGCCTCATCCCAGGGTCACAGCAGGAATCCTTCATACTCACCTTGAAGAACTCATGGTCCAAAATCTCATCGAGTGTGAGGCGGTCCTGGGGGTTGCGCTTGAGGATGCCGGCAATGAGGTGCCTGGCAGGCAGTGAGAGGAAGGTGGGCAGGATGTAGTCCACTTGCTTGATGTACCTATAGGTCTCCTTCAGGTCCAGGGTCTCAAAGGGAGGGTTCCCACACAGCAAGGTGTACCTGGGAGGGGACACACGTGCCACTGTCATCCTCCCTTTGGGTTTGTGACTCAGCAGCACTCGGAGCAAGGAAATTACTGGTGTTCAGTTGCCACACCTGGCTGGAAACACCACTTCCAGCCTGAGCACATCCGGCCACAGTCCCTCCTAGCGACTGTTTGGGGGCAACAGGCGAGGAGCAAGGAGGCTGGGGACAGCTCTGCTGCCCTGCCCTGCTGTGGGAAGCTGTGCAGGAAGCCTGTGGGCCGCAAAGGGCTCGAGTCGCTGAGGTGATCGTTCCCCATACAAACAAGCCAGCAGCTGCCGCTAACCACCAATACTTTCCGTTGTTTACAACACCCAGAGCGTGAACACCCTGCAGCAGAGCTCAGCACAGCACAGCCTGCTGCCTGCAGCTCTCAGCCCCCAAGCACTGTCACAAAGCAGGTCCTCTCCTCCCTCTTGCCTTTTGCCAACAGGCAAAAATGCCATGGGACCTCCTCCTTGGGGCACCCCAGAGCCATGCCTGCCCCTTCCCCATGCACTTACATGACACAGCCCAGCGACCACACATCCGACTCGGGGCCGTGCCCCTGCCGCAACAGCACCTCAGGGGCCAGGTAGTTGGGGGTCCCACATATTGTCCTGTGGGCAGACACTAAGTCAAGAGCATGCTCTTATCTTCCCACTTCCTTGAGGGGGAGATCCGGCTGGCAGCCTGTTTCCAACCCCCATCCCCGACTATGAGCTCCCTCCAGCTCCCAGGGCTCAGCAGCAGCTGCTCCTCGCAAGCTGCGGGGAATAACTTGTCCTAGACACAGCACGGAACGGGGCCTTTGTGTCCCAGCCTGTGCACCCGGCCAGCACAATGGCCATAGCGAGCGCATTGTTCTCCCTGCAGGCTGCGGGCATGCTCTGGAGAAACCACAAAGCCCCCAGCCCCCTCTCCTTGTCCGCAGCTGGGGCCCTGAGGCCGCCCCTACCCCATAGCCCAGGGAACCATAGGAAGATGACAGAAGCCCCAGACTTACTTCTTCTTTTGGTCAGAGGCATCCTGGTACGCAGCCAGACCAAAGTCCCCCACTTTCAGCTCCATGTTTTCATTGATGAAGAAGTTGCCTGCAAGACAAAGGGCAGTGTATTGCTGCTAGCCCTATTACAGCAGCCCAGAACTATTCCATCCCAGCCGTGCCACTCACCCAACTTGAGGTCCCGGTGCAGGATGCCCTTGAGGTGGAGATATTTGAGGCCTGAGATGATTTGTTTGAGGTAATAGCGCACTTCAGGCTCCAGCAGAGTGTGGCGGGCCTTCCAGATGTGGGCCAGTGACTGCGGAGGGAAAAGTAGTCAGCATGGTGATGGGGGGGGGGGGAAAGGGGGGGAACAAGGAGCAGGTAGGAGCAGGTAGGAGCAGTTCTTCCAGGAATTGCACAAAGTCACTGTCTTAGGATCACTGAGCTCTTTGCAAGGTTGAGGCTGCTCAGCACCACCAGGGGAGCTCCTGGATTTATGAGGGCCACACTGGGGCTCCCAGTCACATAGAGAAACACACAGTGCAACCAGGCAGGGTTGGCTCAGGTGGGTGATGGAGTGTGAAAGAAGCAGAGCACTAACATGGAATCTCAGGACCCAGAATATGGGGGCTGCCACAGCCCTCACCTTCCGACTGCAGTGCTCCAAGAAGATGTAGATGCTCTCCGCATCCTCAAAATAGTGGGAGAACTTGACAATGTGCTTGTGGTGCAGGTCACGGTGCAGCTCAATCTCATTGGTGATCTGGAAGGAAGCAGCAGAGGTGAGCAATGCAGGGCAACTCCAACACAGCCCCAGCTCCCCGCTGGCACCAACACCCACCTTCTCCCGTTGGTGGGGTTTAGCCACCCGGCTGTGAGGGATGACCTTCACAGCATAGGTTTTGTTGCTGGAGAGGTCCGTCATCTCATAGCATCGTGCAAAGCCGCCCTACAAGAGGAAAGACGCACAAGGATGGGTGAGAGGCAGCCTTCCTCCTCCTCACTGCCGGCTCACCCACTAAGATCTGAACTGCGATGCTCTCAAACAGGGATTTTCTCAACTCAGTTCCTGTAAAACCTCTGCCGCGTTTGTGCTCCCGCCATTACCGAACTCCACAATCTTTCCCGATGACGGCTCACCCGGAAAGCCCTACGCAGGGCAGGGGGGAGCAGAGGCTACCGAGAGCGGCACGCCGGAGACAGGTTTTTCCTGCCGTGATGTCAGCCCCGAATCTGCACACTCAGCTGCCGGGCCGGGAACAGGCAGCCGCCTCCCACACACGGCTCGCAGCCGTGAGGAGGAAAAGTTGCGTGTGCCGCAGCGGCCCTGGGAAGCGGGGTGGGAACAGGCGGCCCACGCACGGCCCCACGGGGCGACCCGAAACCGATGCGCGCTGCGATAGATAGGCGGGGGCCGGGCCGGCCGATCCACCGCTCCCGGAGCTCTGAAACGGAGGGGCCTCGCTCAGCCCCCTCCCTTCGAACCGGGCGGTGGCTTTCGGCCGCATCGAACCACGGCACGCCCCCCACGACCCCCTCCTCCCCGATCGGTACCTTTCCCAGCAGGCGGCCCTTGCAGTAGGAGCGGCCGGAGAGCGGGTCTGTGATGATGCGGGTGGGCTCGGCCGGCCGGGCCGACGGCGGTGCCGGGGTGGGAGAAGGCTGTGCGGGGAGGCAGGTGGCGAGGAGCGGGGGGAAGAGGCCGGCCTGCTCCATGGCTGCTCCTCCGCCACCGCCGCGCCCCGTACACGTGGCCCCGCCGCCACCGCGCGCTGTCGTTGCCGCGCCGGGGATCCCGCCCGGCTTTATCAATGGGCGCGATGGCGTCACCCGCACGGCCACGCCCACTCCGCCCGGTCTCGGCCACGCCCCCGCCACGCTCTTAAAGGGGCAGCGGCACGCAACAAAGTGGGCGGTGTGTGGCTGTAGCGGGGCGCGCGGAGATCTTTCCTCGTATGCATCTGGGTGGGATTGCGGAGCCGTATGTTGGCTACGGGTCTTGACTTCTTGGACGTAGGCCCCAGGGCCCCCTGGCACTGAATGTGGTGGGTCACAGCCCACCCAAGGTAGGGTGCTGCAGACGTGGGACACTGGAAGGAAGAGGTGGGCTGTGCAGCCACGCTGTCCTTTGGGCAGACACCCTTCTGGTGTGCTTTGCCCTGGCCTGGGCACAGCCCTGTGCCCCAGTGGCCTTCACGCTGTCCCCTGTGACTGCACACAATGTCCAGTTCAGGACTGGGGACACTCATCCTCATTCCCCAGCTCCTGGGCACCATGGGTCCGAATTTGGCAGTGCTGACCCCATGCACACTGGCGACTGACAGGGCAGTGTGTCACCAAGGTGTTATTCTGTAATGACCCTAAGGAGGACACATCCCTGTGTAATCCAGAATAGGCCAAGGAAGAATGTGGGGCAGCAGGAGTGGCCAGAAACCTGTGTACCCTCTGTCCTGGGTCAGCGGTGTTGCAAAAGCCCCTGTAAAGCAGATCCTGCTGCCCTCCCCCTGCTCTGGAGGACTGTGTGTGTGTCTCTCGTTCTGTGCCTCGGTTTCCCCTCTGCTCCCTTGAGGCAGCTCAGGGCTCCACTCACTGATCTTGGTGTGCTCCCAGTCATGCTGAAGATTTGACACGACCAATTCTGTTCAACCAGCGCCCTGCATCCTTCAGGGTGCTGCAGGCAGGCCAAGCCAACCCGCTTTGGGGGGAGAGTTGAAGTGATCCGAATCTGCTTGCTTTTTTCTCAGCTTTCAACCTTTTGCAGAGGAAACACATGCCCACGCACTGCCTGGCAGCAAACACGGGTTCTCCCTTTAGGGAAACAGATGGTTTCCACCAGGGCCCCAGGGCTCCCTGTGTGCGGTGGCGTCACGGGGCACCTCTGGTTTTCCGATGGAGGCCCCAACACGGGGCTCCCCAGGCAGAGCCTTTGGTGGCAATGCGGGGGCGGGGGCACCTGGGGGTGCAGGGAGGCCCCAGGGCCCTGCAGGGATTGACTGCGTGGTCTCCTGCTGAGAGCATTAACTGTAGGTGGGCTCAGGAACTTAAGCGGGTGCCCACATTCCCCCATATCCCCCCACACCCCACAGTGGGATGGAAGGAGCTTAGGATCTGATCCTCCTCCACTTGCAGCTCAGCCCTGTGTGGTGCATGAGGGCAGGAGAGCGCCACGGATGGGTGTTTTGCACTGTGGGTAGGAAGAGAGCATGGTGTAATGGCAGCAGCCTGGAGAAGGGGAGCTCTGAGGCCACCTCTCTCCTGCCTGCAGCTTTTTGGTTGGAGATGTGGGGAGAACAGAACCTCTTTAGAAAGGTTCCCCCTCCTCCCACCCCCAAGGACTCCTCTGATGATGCTCAGTGGCAGCAGGAGCTGGGAAGCAAAACTGCGGCTGATGCACAGTGCACAAGGGCGTAGGAAGGACCCTGGAAGAGGGGAGCTGCCCAGGGTTTGTGACCTTCTCAGGAGTAGGGTCTTTCCCCTCCCTTGTCCCTCTCACCAGACAGATCATGGGGCTGCAGCTGCTGAGGAAGAAGGGGAGGTGATTGAGCAGGGGAAGGAAGCAGGGTGAGCTGCTGGGAGTGTGCAGAGGACAAGCTGCAAATCCTTCCTGCAAGGAGATGTAAAAGGACCCAGATCCCTCCGAATTAAGGAAGCACTTGGATTTGGGGTGTGCAACATGTGGCCCAAACTGGACAGAGGAGCAGAAGCCTCCTTCCCCCAGGCTTCAGCGGTGTTGTGCCACGTGCCTCAGTTTCCCCAACTCCTCGGGGCTCTGAGCACACACACGCACATTTTGGGGTATGGATTTCCCTCTCTGGCACTGCTTTTCTTGTGGGTTTTGCTGCTGTGTCCAAGCCTGGTACCTCCTTCCCATCCGGGGAGCTGTGAGGGGTGGAAGAAACTCGTAAGGACCTGGAAGGGTGTCCCTTTGGTCCCCATCCCACGAACATGTCCACCCACGGCAGGACTGGGGGCTGCACCCCACACACAGGTGGGAACCGGACGGGATGTATCCTGTCCCCCTCCCTGGGAGAAAGAGATTGGGCGGAGCCCAGAGTCTCGCAGGAACTGAGGGCATGGAAAGGAATGGTGGAGCACACAGCCTATGGGGATAGGAGAAAGTTGGAAAGGGTTTTGAAGGGGGGATGGATGGGGAGGGGTGTTTGAGTATGGGATTTTTGGGGTGGGAGGGAAAGTGGATGGGATGTAAGGGGCGGGGGGGAGGGGCGGCACGGCGCTACCGGAGGGCTCGTAGTGTGTAAGAGCCCGAAGAGAGGGGACGGAGCAGAGGGACCGAAGGCGAGCAGCGCTGGGCCGGGCCCGGGGGCGGTCGGGTTCCGGCGGGGCCACCCCTGCGGCGAGGCGGAGCCGGGTGGCGGCGGTGCGGCGTCGGGGAGCGCGGAGCGACCCCGGGAGCATGGGGCGGGCGGCGGCAGGTGAGGGCGGCGGCTGCTGGGCGGGGGGACCGAGAACCGGGAGGGAGCAGCGCGACGGGGCAGGGACGGGGGTGCGGGGACAGAACGCGGTTACGGGCGGAGGGACCGCTCCTCGTGCTGATCCCGCAGTGGGGTGCCCATCTCCTGTGCCCTCCCACAGGCACCGTGCCCCTATTATGGGGCGGCCTCCTGCTCGCTGCCAGCCTCGCCCTAGAGCCGGCACCGGAGAGTTGCAACTGCACCCATCCCGTGGACTTCCAGGTGTTCCGCACAGCTCCGCTCGCCGAGAGCTGCTGCCTCAACTTCACTGGATCCAATGTCACCCACCTGGACTGGGGAGCGCTGGTGGTGGTGAGAGGGCTGCGCCAGCTCTACCTCTCACACTGCGGCATCACAGTCATCAGCAACGCCCAGGGAGTCCCCCCGGCCTTGGAGGTCTTGCACTTAAGTCACAACCAGTTGGAGAGCATTCCCAGAGGCTTTCTGGAAGATGCCCCTAATTTGAAAGTCCTCTATCTGGATGGGAACCAGCTCCAGGAGCTGCCCACATCCTTCCTGAAAGGTTCAACCCAGCTCCAGGAACTCCACCTGGGGTTCAACGCACTGACCTCCCTCCCCTCCAGCCTCCTGCATCCATCCCTACAGCAGCTGCAGCTCTCCAACAACAGCTGGGAGTGCAGCTGTGCTTTGCTGGATGCCCTGCAGGGCATCCACAACCTGCCCGCCCAGCTCACCTGCCATACACCGGAACGGCACCATGGTGCAGAGCTGCAGAGCATCCCACGGGACGAGCTGTGCCAGCAGCACCACAGCCTCACCGCCCTCTTCATCTGCCTGCCTCCCCTCCTCATCCTCGCAGCCATCACCTGCTGCTTCTGCAGGAGGAAGAGGAAAACCAACTACAGCCTTGGGAGCAGCCACACGGCCCCAGCAGAGAGGGGCAACGTGCCCGTGTGCCCCGAGCCGCACCGCTACGTCCCCTATGAGCCAACCAGTGCCCCCTCCAAGAGTGAGGGGAAGGTGCTGCGGGGCAGCCGGGTGCTGCTGCAGCCCCCAGAGGAGAGCAGCAGGGACCTCTATGAGGAGGTGGAGATCCAGGTGGGATCCCATGTTCCAACCTACGATGAGCAGCGGGACAGCCCTGAGACAGAGGGGGACACAGTGAGTGTCACCGATGTGCTGAAGGACTCCACTGACCGGGAGAAGATCTACATGAACCAGTCGACCGACTATTACAACCTGGTGCCTGGCATCGAGCTGGAGGACTCGGACAACCTGGAGTATGAGAACATCGAGCTGCACTGAAGGGTAGCTGGGCTGGGACTTAGGATCTGGCTGGAACATACTGGTGGCTGTGGATGGGGGATGCACAGACTAATCTGCCATTTCTTGCACTGGCTGCTTGCAGAGCTGCACCCCCAAATTGCCACCCCTCCTGCTGTATTCCCTTATATGTGCCCCATGCTTGCACTGGGCAGGGCACGGGAGGTTTTCTGTGGGCTGATGGTGTACAGGGACACAAGGCACCCAGGGAGAGGAGGTGGGGCTGTCCCATCCATACAACTGTGTGCACCAGACCCTCTGAGCAGGACCTCTGTCTTCTCTGCATCCAGCTGCATCCAGCACAGCTCCGCTGCTTCCCAGCCCACAGATCATGGGGCCCAGGGACAAGAAATGAGATCTGCTTACAGGGTCCCACATGGGCAGCATGGAACAGCCCTGCCTGCTCCCCCAGCACACCCTGCCATGCCCACTGCATTGTACACGTGCACACATGCATGCGTGAGCACTGGGCACAGGTGGGCTCGACTGGGGCCACGTTAGCAAAGTGCTCATGGGGTGCAGCCTTCCCTGCCCTGGAGCAGCCAACTCAAAATAAATCATTGTACTCCTGGCAGTTTGGCTGCACCCTGTCTCTTGATTCAGGGCAGTGGGTGCCAACCTGTGTGACCGAGCCTGTGATTTATGGCCCACTGGTAGAAGCTGTAGGCAGTGTTCGGGTCAGGAAGGGTTGGTGGGGGGCTGTAAATTATCTACATTATCTCCACCCACGGGTGTCGCAGCCCTGCTGCAGCCCTGTGTCCTATACCTGTGCCTCAGCATCATGAGAAAGTCAAGGGGCAGCAGGAGGATGTATGAGGGGCATTTCTTGCACTGGAAGCCCCCAGCTCCACGGTTGGAGCCGACGCAGGCTGGGCTGGGCGCTGTGCCGGGCAGGAAGGGAGCCGGGCAGGGCGGGACGCGGCGTTATGGCTGTAAAGGAAGCGGCGTTTCCTGCCCAGCACAGCCCACAATGGGACGGAGCCGCCGACCCTGAAGGTGCTGGGCTGCGAGCACCGGTACCAGTGCATATGGATAGGTGATGAAGACGAGGATGGGGTGGTCTCACTGCATGCTCTGTCGCTCCCTGCGTATGGTTCCCAGTGATTTTTGTTCCACTGAGATTTGCCTTTCCAGCTCCACGCCTCCAGCTGTCCTTTCCCCTCTAAAGGGGAACTTCCCAAAGCACCCCACTGGGCACCGTGCTTCCCAGCACCGTGCTTCCCAGCACTGGCACCAACAGCTCCCACTGACATCTCCGGTCACAGCGAGGTGTGGCTGAGCCTCAGTTCCCTGTTCCTTGGCTGTGACAGCCCCAATTCATCACCACAGGGCTGATGGGTCCACACTGGGGTATTTAGGGGAAGTCACGGACATGAGTAGGGATGGGCAGAGGTTGCAGAGCGATCTGGCTGATGGGCACCAGTGCTTGGTGTGGGGGTGAGTGCATGTCCTGGCCAGCAGCAGGGACCCTGCTCCTCCCCAGGCAGTGAGATAAGGGTGCTCCTGCCCCAAGGAGTGGGGCTGTGCTGCCATGACAGTCTCCTACACACTGAAAGTTGCCAACTCCCGTTTTGGGGGCTTCTCCAAGCTGCTTTTCCGCTGGAAAGGCAGCATCTACAAGCTGCTCTACAAGGAGTTCATCGTCTTTGTGGTGCTGTATGCACTGCTCAGCATCGTCTACCGGTGAGTGGGTTGTGTTGCTCCCTATGCCCTCAGTGCTCAGCTGTGAGGGGCCACGTCTGGGGGTGGGGATGTGTTGGGGTTCATCAATCATGGTCCACTAGTCCTCAAGAGACTCCTCCAGGAGGGTTGGGGTGGGACCCCACAAGGAGAAGAGGACACAGACAATGGCTTTTTGTGGGGTTCTGGGGAAGCCCCACTGCTCACCCCTGACCCTACTCCATGCCTGCTGCAGGCGGCTGCTGACCGAGGAGCAGAAGCGTCTCTACACCAAGGTGGCTCAGTACTGCAACCGCTCCACGGACCTCATCCCCATGTCCTTTGTCCTAGGTATGGGTCCCTCTCCTGCTTCCCTGCTGTGGGGCTGCCCCCACTGCCCAGCCTGGCTGGGGGCTGGAGGAGTCCTGGGAGTGACACTCGGCTTCTGGAGCCACTCTTGTCCTTGGGGATACCAATGGGATGATCATCCACCAACCCCAACCCACCCCACCATGCCCACTGACTGTGTCCCTCAGTGCCACATCGCCTTGGTTCTTGAACACCTCCAGGGATGGTGACACCACCACCTCCCTCTTCAGTTTGTGCCAGTGCCCGACCACTCTTTTGGAGAAGAAATTTTTCCTGATATCCAAGCTGAAAGAGTCAGGAATGTCCCCATCTTCATCCCTGGGAACAATAACCCCAGAAATTCAACGGGAACTGGTTCATCCTCATCTGGACCCAACCATTCAGAGCTCCCAATGGAATGTCTCTCTGCAGGTTTTTACGTCACCCTGATCGTGAATCGGTGGTGGGCACAGTACACCAGCATCCCACTGCCTGACCAGCTCATGTGTGTCATCTCCAGCAACGTCCACGGCAAGGACGAGCGGGGTCGGATCCTGCGGCGCACCCTGGTGCGCTACGCCAACCTGTCAGCCGTCCTCATCCTGCGCTCCGTCAGCACCAGGGTGCTCAAACGCTTCCCCACCATGGACCATGTGGTGGAAGCTGGTGAGGGGTGACAGACTCCAGAATGATGGGGTGGGAGAGGTGGGGACCTTAGAGGTGTCACTCTGGGGGAGTTTGTAGTAGGGATGCCCTGCTAATACACATCCCCGGCCCCTTGGAGGCTGCACCCTGTCATGGTGTGGAGAGCTTATTTCCCTACATAGGCATTCATCCCCACTGACATCTGTGTCTTCTCTGCTCACCCACATTCCCAATGGCTGTAGATTCCATACAGAACCAGATTCCCACTGGGACCGTCCCCAAAATCATGTCCCCCAAAAGGTTCCCTTTCCCTTCATCACGGGATTCATGGTGCTGATCCTCTGCCTTGCTGCAGGCTTCATGACGCAGGATGAGCGCAAGCAGTTTGAGAGCCTGTACTCGGACTTCAACAAGTTCTGGATCCCCTGCGTCTGGTTTACCAACCTGGCAGCCCAGGCACGGCGCGATGGCCGCATCCGTGATGACGTTGCCCTGCGTCTGCTGATGGATGTGAGTCGGCATCAGGTGTGCAAGGGGCTGAGAACTATGGGGGATAGGGAAAAACCCACCCGTGCCTCCCTGCTAGGAGCTGAACCTGTTCCGGGCCAAGTGCAGCATGCTATTCCACTACGACTGGATCAGCATCCCGCTGGTGTACACACAGGTGAGTGACCCCAGCCCAGCAGCAATGTGTTGGGGCATGGGGCACTGCTGGGACTGCCTCCCTTCACCGTCACCTTCTGTCCCCATGTTCCCCATGCAGGTTGTTACCATTGCTGTGTACTCCTTCTTTGCTTTCTGCCTCATCGGACGGCAGTTCCTGGAGCCGCTGGAGCCAGGGCAGGAGGGGGACCTGGATATGTACATCCCCCTCTCTACCCTCCTGCAGTTCTTCTTCTACGCTGGCTGGCTGAAGGTAAGATGAGACCACGTGGCTGGGATGTGCCTTAAGGGGTTCCTGGCACAGGGCATGGCACCAGCATTGCCTGCAGCCCTTGGGGACATGTCACAGCAGGGCACTGGGTAGATACAACACCGGTCTGTTTCATGTGTCATGGTTTGGTGGAGATGGTGGTGATGGGTCAGGGGTTGGACTGGACGATCCTTTTCTTTTGCAACCTGAATGATTCTATGATTATATTCTATGATTCTACATGGACTGAAGGATGGAGAGCCCTGCGGGAAGGTGTCCCTGTCATTGTCCCTGTGTTCTTGTGTCACCTCTTCCCTCCCTCCCCAGGTTGCAGAGCAGATTATTAACCCTTTTGGGGAAGATGATGATGACTTTGAGACCAATAAATTGATAGACAGAAACCTGCAGGTGGGTCCTGCCCTGGGCTGTCATCAGGTTGGGTGGGCATAGGGACACCCAGCAAGGTGCCAATGGGAGCTGTCCTCTGTCCCTGCCATCCATAGGTATCCCTGCTGTCGGTGGATGACATGTACCAGAACCTGCCACCAGCCACCAAGGACAAGTACTGGAATGAGTCCACTGCTCAGCCCCCCTACACCATAGCCACTGCTGCCGAGACCCTGAAGCCCTCCTTCCTGGGCTCCACCTTCGACATGCGGTGAGTGCACAGGACATCCCAATTGGAACACGGAGGGAGTCCCTACCACCAATCTGGCAGGCTCAGTGGGGACCTTGGGGACACATGGCCATCCTAATCACCCCTCCGTGCCCCTCAGCATGACCGACGACATGGAGCAGAGCCAGACAGTGGAGGCCTCGCCGAACATGGCCCGCACGCAGACCCCGCTGCTCAGCCGCTTCCTCGCCGCCGCATCCCCTGCCATCAGCATCAAAAATTTTGGTCGAGGCGGCCGAGCCACCCCTCACCTGCGGCGTGCCAGGGGGGACAGCACTACCCACAGCGAGGACCCCGAGGCCGTCAGCCGCATCGAGGAGGAGGAGACGGAGGATGAGGAGAGCCAGAGGGGCAGCCCCTGCTCCCCAAAGGCCTCCACTAAGCAGAAGCTGCCACTGATCCAGGTGGAGGCACCATCCAGAGAGAGCATCGAAGCTGAGCAGCCAGGGGCTGGGGAGCCATGAGGAGGTGGGAGAGCCCTGTCCCAATGCACCCCTGGCACCCCCTGGCCAGAAGCAGGGCCTCACCAGTCCTGAACCAGGGCTAATCTCCAGGGTGGTGGGGAGGTGCTGATGGGTTGGGGTGATGCCACCACTCGCAGCTGGCCAGGCACACTGCCTGCTGCCAAGGGGACAGCCCGAGCACTGAGCCAGGACAGAGTAAATGTGTTCAGTACCGTGCTGGGATGTACCCTCAATGTTAATAAAGTTCTTGCCAGCCTTGGCTTTGAGAATCTTTGTTGTCACCCCCAGCAGCGAGGGGCAGGAACATCACATCCTAAAAGTGAGTGAATTCCATCCCACGGGCTCACACTGCAATGTCTGTAGTGCTTCAGACCAGGTTACACAGCTGCATGCTACAAAGCAAAAGGTGCTTTCAGCCTCTGCAGATGGATTCCTCCATCCAGACATGTTCTCCATGAGTATAAAAGCGGGGCTGCTGAAAATCCCCTTTCTAAAGACTTTACCCAGCATTAATCCAGGCCTGACAAAGGCACTGGCACTCATGACCCTATCCAATTTCAAGCAGTATAACCCAGCACCTATCAGGCCCAGTGCATTGCAAGCTTGCTGTAAATCACTGCACGCAGCCATGCCAGGAGCGATGCCTCCTACTTCCCAGCTGCACAAGGCCTTGTGCCCGTGTCACCACGGGAACTGGCGGTGCCACACACCCTGGCTATCTGCTATCCTGCCACGTTCCCATGTCCCTGCAGCACAGCAATGGGTGCCAACTCCGTTCCCACGGGCTGTCACCCTTGGCAGCAGTGACAGCAGTGCTGACCGCTGATGGATCAGTCATAATCCTGTCCATCGTGGCAAGGTTTACAGCCCCTGCCCTTACCCTAACACTCATCTCAGCTTCTCCCTCCGTCCAAAGTCCCCCAGGAACTCCCTGAATCCTGTTTGCTCTCTGCAGAGGCTGAGCAGCGCGAGGCAAAAGTGGAGGAAGCTGCCATGACGCATCCCTCCCGAATGCCCTTTATCGCAGCTGCCGCACCTCTCCGCAAAACGCGTTGCTAGAAAGCAGGGAAAGTTTACAAAGGATCACTATGGAGAAAGAATGTGCTTGTGCAAACATCACGCCCAGCCAGGCCCTGCGCTGAGACTCCCAAGTGCCCGTTTCACCCCTGCAGTGAGCACAGACCTGGGCTGCAGGGCAGTGGCACCGCTGACTGATGGTTGATGTCTTTATCCACCTCCAGAACCTGCCAGCAAAGCAGGATGAATCCCAGCAGCTCAGGGGTTTGGGCCCGCTAGCACCTCCTGCTGTCTGATGCCAGGGCAGGGCACCACAGGAAAACCTATAAACCAGCATGATTTGTGGGGCAGGCAGTCCTCACTTTAGTGCTGGAGCTCAGCACCTTACCCAGCAAAGGACTCTTAGTGAACTTCACTGAGGGCTGCCAAACACAAAGAGGCACCACAACCGGGTTGCATTTTATTCACTACAGCTCTGCTGGGGGTGAGCTGATCAGACTCCTCCAGCTGAGAATTAAGTGCAAGGTTTGGGTCACAGCCAGTTTCCATCTCATCAGAGCACTCCCATGAACAAATGAGGCTTTTGTAAGAATGTACAAGTGGGTCAGGTATGCAGAGCACGCACTTAGCAGGCACCAGGTGTGTGAACATTCAGCCTGCCCAGAGCACTGGGGAACTAGAAGCCTGATGCTACAATGACTTTGTAAAGTTACTTGTCACCAGATGCTCCCAAACAAAGGGAAAAAACCTCATCACAGCTTCCTAATCCTGCTCTAAGTGATAATGTAAAAAGCCGGAGCTTGTACCCAGCCTTCGAAAGGGGCAGGTCACAGAGAGCCCGGCCCTTCTGCTAGAGGGGATTTCTCTTGCACTGGAATGAGACCAGGAGATCAGGGAAAGACCAGCTAGTCACTGACCAGTGCAGACATTTAGCCAACAGCTCGTTTAGAACACAGTACTGAACCTTGAAGGTGTGTGTGCAGCCAGGCAGAAAGCACCAGGTCATGGCAAAAAGGACCGTTGGCGCCAACCACAGGACAGAAAAAAGGCAGGAGATAGCAGCTGCAGGGGCCAGGGCTGATATCTGCTTTCAGCAAGATGCAGTCTAACAAACACAGTGCTGCAGCTCTGAAGCTGGTAAGTGGGCACCCTCCTGAGACAGCTGGGCACAGGGTGCCCGGTGCAGTCAGTGCTTACCTAAGGTACCAGAGGGCAAAGGGGAACGCGTGCCCTGCCAGACCCACTCTATTCCCAAAAAGTCAAACTGCAGCAGGAATAAACACCTACACCCTCCCTCTGCAGGCATTTTTTTTTTTTAGTATTGGAAACATGCCATTTGAGCTTCATTCTATGTCTTTTCAAATATCTGTGCAGTAATAATAATTAAAAAAAAACTCCCAAAGTTGTCAATGTTGATTCCTGCTGACGACTCTACCACATCCACTTGGTTCACTAAGTCACTGCTGTAAAACCCAGTGAGATGTTTTAATCAACAACAAGCAGGGTCAGAGTTTACCTCAAGACAGAAAAACACCTGGTGATGCCAGGGGAGTCTTCTCGCTTTCATGTTTCTTAAGGAGCTACTCAAGGCCCCCTCTGCACACAAATAAGCACACAACCCATTTATTATAGGACACTCGCGCGTTTATTGGCTCTTTCAAGGAAATCGTTGATTTTCATTTGCCTTTTCTGGCCTTGATCTTCCTCAGGTAGAACTCTAATTCCTTGCCTTCCAACACATAACCATCAGCTCGGCCACACTGTCCAGGTCTGGAGGCAATGCAAGCTGCAAAGAGAACTCATTCAGTTAAGTTAAATAATTCCCTATAGAATATACACAAATCAAAGGAAACATTACTTGCAGTCTCTCTACTAAAGCATGAATGAGCAAGGCAGTAACACACCAGCTTATGCGCTGGCTTAAGTACCTCCCCGAGACACCTTGCTCTGAACCTGCTCTGCTAGACTACGCCCACAATGAAGTCCTCTTCAGATCTCCAAACAGTCATCCCTCAAATTCAGTAGCAGAACTGGACAAAGGTCTCATCACCAGAAGACTTCAAAACACTAAATTATTCACAGCAAAACTTGAAACTGCTAAGTGTTAATGTACGTGCTGAGCTTTTCCTGAAACGCAGTACACCCATGTCTTCACTCATTTTGCAGTTCTTAAGCCCCATCATTTCCCTCAAGGCTAAAAAGGCAGGTTTGCTAGCTGTCGCTCCCAGTGCCTCAGCTGCAGAAACATTTTACATTCCTGCCAGGATTGGGCTATCTCCAGAGAAAGTACAAGAACAGTTACTCTTAACACCCAGAAGCACACCTGCAGACAGACAGGGAGAACTCTCCCACTGCTTTCACCTTGCAGTTAGCTTTATCACAGCTTGACATGATCCCAGGAGCAAGAACAGCATCTGTTCCGGCACTGTTGACTGACTCCCTCATTCTCACCAGCATACTAATGCTGGGACTCACCCAGTAGCTTTCCTTGCTGGAACTGCTCCTCAAGAATACTGGCTATCTTGGCATTCTTCTTTCGCTCATCATATTTCTTCTGGATCTTCTTTGAACGCTTCTTGTTCAAGATTTCTTCTTCCTCAGGTGTCTAAAAACAAGCCCATATGTAAAGACAAAGTCAGCATACACTGAAGGTTAAGTACATGGTTATTTCTTGCAAGAGATCTTCACTAAAAATAGAAGTATTTTCTTTAAGTACTGCTATGTCCCAAATCACATCTTCTCAAGGCACAAAAACTACACAGAAACAAGTTCTGTTTTTCACTTTTGAGGTCAAGAAGTGAAACATTACTGACTGGAGTTACTGCTGACAACAATGGACAGTGCCCTCAGGAAACTCCCCTGCAGATGAAACTGCAAAGACTTCCTCAACTAGCTATCCCCTGAAGAAAGTGAATACTCTCCTTCTCCAGACATGAGAGCACTCAGGTGTGGTGCAATTCCTCGCAGACAAGCTAAAAGCTCCCTCCATGCTCTGAATCACACAGCGGGTAAGCAAACGAGAGCTTTATTTTTAAACACAAGACTAACTTAAGCTGAATACTACACAAATGTTAAAAAAAAACCCAAACTTTTAACTATCTGGGGTTTGGATTTTGAAATTTGAGGCAATGAATCTGGATAAAGACACTTAAAACACTTAAGAGCAAGTTAGTAATCCATGAGCTTTTAAATCAGAGGACAGCAATTCCTCAGCACAAGGACCTGACTGCAAAGTCTTCCTCAGCATTACAAGTGTCATCGCTCTCCCTTCAGTAGCAGAACTGGACAGAAGTATCATCATTAGAAGACAGATCTACAGGCAGACCCTTGTGCACAACCAAGCGTGATGTCTCAGAGAACTCTTTGGTCCTGAATGCTCCATTAACAGAACCTGACTTATTCTGGGAATTGATGGGAATGTAGCCCACAAGACCAGCGCTATCACTGTCAGGAACCCCATCAACAGCTGGCAGGTGCTGTTCTCTCACAACAGCTAGCTGCCAAGAAACCAAGCAACCCCAGACATACATACCAGCTTGGCACCCTTCTTGCGTCCAAGGGGCAAAGCATAGTGGGCTTCATACCACTGTCGGTACGGCGTGCTGTCAACGAGAACAATGCAGTTCTTCACCAGGGTCTTTGTCCGCACCAGCTCGTTGTTGGAAGCATTGTAGACAACATCAATGATTCTGGTCTTGCGAGTGCAGCCTTTCAAAAGAAGAGCATGAATTCAAACCTATAGGAATCAGAAAGCTGAGAACACACTCCACAGCATCTCAGGCATACCCTAACGTCAGCTCACATCACCCCCTCAAATGTCCTCCAGCCCCCCCAACACTGACTTTAATTTAGCTGACATTTATCTTTTTTATTCCATCAATCCAAATCTGATCCTACAACACCAGTCTGTATGTGGAAAAAGAGCCATCCTAGATGAGAAACTGAAACCTGTGGCACTGAAGTAACTAATCTCTAAGATGACTAAATAATGCTGAACAGCAGATTTCTGGAGTGGAAAATACCTTAGCAGATGCCAATCAACACCACACAGAGGGCTCAATCCTGTACAGCTTCCTACAATTACCAAATAAACTGAGCTGAATGCAGCATGGAATGGAAGCCATTTTTTCAGGAGGAGAGATTCTGAATAAATTGGGAGATGAAGCTGGGGCTTTCACTCTTCATGGCCCATGTGAGGCACTCAGCATTCAGTTACTGCATTTAGAGTTGTCACACAAAGGACAGGTAAAAAAAAAAAAAAAAAAAACAGGTTTCCCTCTCTTCACTCCCATACCTCATACTTGTTCTGCAAGGTGAGCTCAGTTCCCTCATTACTGCAATACCATCTAAAAATGACAGCACTTTTCATTTCAGACAGTGCTCTGCCATCACTAAGAAACCATGTGCTCCCTTGTCAATACACTGGTCAGGATGCAAGCTGCACTGATGAAGATCTGTAGGCATTCACTTTTTTTGCACCAGGGTAATCCCCCCACCCCAATAAGCAGACAATACAAGTACGCCCCTCAGTGTAACTATGACACTCCAAGCATTGTGAACCCAGCAGACATCCAAGTCTCCCAAGGCCACATATGGTCAAAGTTATCATCACCACGCGTACTGCTTCAAAGCCAACTCTGCAAAATGCAATGATTCAAATCCAGCCTAAAAATCTATGCTTGCTTCATCACACCTCTACTCCATTAGCAGTACTGGAGACTGCCACAGCTGTAAAAATGCATTTAAATCACATCACACTGATGATGTACTTACATTCAGAGCCCCAGGAGAAGTTGCCAACATCCAATCGAAGGGCACGGTATTTCTTATTACCACCACGAACCCTCACTGTATGAATTCGGCGTGGACCAATCTACAGACAGAAAAATAATCCGCATTGCTGGTGTCAGTAAGCAGCACAGCACATGAGGAGCCCAGTCAAGTCCTAAGCTGGAAGGCAGCATGGTCAGTGTAACTATGACAAACCCCAACATCGGCAGATACAGTAAATGACCAAAACGGTCTGTTGCATCTACCTAAGGTGAAAGTTTCATCACTCCTATTGCCTCTTATTGCTAAAACCAACAAACCACGTCTGAAAAACGACTGATTGCCCTCCACCAATCACCCACCTTAGTGTTGGCTGGAGGCCGACCCAGCTCATACTTCCTCTTCTTGTGGTAGGGCTTCCTCTTGCCCCCAGTCTTGCGACGCTTATGCCAGTTGTCCCTGGAGATACCTGAATGGAGGGAGCAGCGTGGTCAGAGCATGCACAGACCCCACCTGCCCACAGCAGGCCACAGCTCTGAGTCCTCAGCTCTCCAAGGTTGGCATCCGCACAACACACTCAGTTTTATGCAGCAGTCAGAGAAGCTTCATCATTGAGACTCAGAGGCACTTTGATGACTTCCAGCACAGCTGCACAGAGCAGGCTGCTTCTATCCAGCACGTTCGCAGGGTTCTTTATTTCTCTTTGGGTTGCAGCCCCCCAGCTTACCTTACAAGCCTTGGCAAGAAGCATCTCATATCAAGCAATTAAGTCCGCAACAACAGAGGCTTTAAAACACCGACTGAATCTAGCAGAGCACGCTAAGAAAAAAAAACCTCTACACCAACAAACTGCAAGCCCCTATAGGAAACGAGGCACCTCAACCCACCCTCTTCCCAGCCAGGCTGCAGAGCGTCTTACAGGCACCCAGCCCTACCCGCACCACCCTGCATATCCATCCCAGCTCCTGAAGGCTGCAGGAAGGCCCGAAGCACCCCGCAAACACATCGCTATGAAGGAGCCCCGCGCTGAGGCCCGGCGGGGCTGCCCCCCCCGACGCCATGTTGAGCCTGGGCAATCTTCTCCCACCAGCTACTCGGCGCTGCCGCGGCCTTTCCCAAAAGTAAGCAATGAGGGAAGGCGGCAGCCCCAGCCACCGCTCAGCAAAGAACAGAGACAGGCAGCGGCAGCACAGCGGGCGGATGGCGGCGGATGATGACCAGGCCCAGCAACAACCCCACTCACCCATGGCGCAGCACCGCCGCAAAGAGGCGGTGCAAAGGATCACGGGGCGGTTTGCCGCCGCTAATTCTCGCGAGGCCGTGACGTCATCACACCGTCGCCGCGGGCGAGCGCCGTTGCTAAGAGACACTCCAGCCACAAAAACCCTGAAGCTGACGGGCCTGGCTGCGGCCGTCATTACCATACGGCTTTGTAATTTGCATACCCAGCGTGCACCGCGGCGGAGAGATCACGCCAGCGCTGCAATGCCCCGCCGTTCCCGCGGGACAGCGCGGAGCTGTGCGGGGTCGAGAGCGGGGAGGGAAAGTGGGAGGCCGTGAGAGAAGGAGAGAACGGGACGGACGGGAATCGCCGTGCGCTAAGGGAGGCGGGCGGGCAGGGGGATGAGGGCCGGGGGGAGGGAAGGGTTATACTCTGGTTTCTCTTCAGATCGTATAAATCTTTCGCCTTTTACTAAAGATTTCCGTGGAGAGGAACAAGCACGAGTGTCGTGGAATTTTTTGAGGCTCCGCTTCGGCGGAGCTATCCCTAGCGTGGTTAATGACAGAGCGAGCGTAAGCGTTCTTGAGCTGGTCTGTGCTCTGCTTACGCAGAGTAAGAAAACGAGCATTAGCGCTGCGGGGTGGGCGCGTACCTTGCACCAGGCTGTCGTACTGCTGGTCAGACGCAATGAGTGGCGGGGGGGTTTCTCAGTGTCGCGAGGCTTCCCTCCGGTGGAGCCTCTCACCACTGCTGGTGACAAGCAGAACAAACACGAATGTCGTGGGGATCTCCGATTGTCGTGGAATTTCGGAGGCTTCCCTTCGCGGAGCGATCTCACGGCTGCTTAATAACAGAGCGTTTCGGCTGCGCTAAGTTTGCTGATCACGGGACGCCCGGAGTTCATTCAGTTTCAGCAGCCCAGCCCCAATCGCCCATTCCCGCACATCGCTCCCAAAGCAGCGCAGCGCCGCCCCGCCCCGCCCCGCTCTCGCCGTTCCGTTCCGTTCCGTTCCGTTCGGTGCCGCGCGGCATCCACCCAACCTGAGCGCTGGGGTACGGCGCCTCCTCATTAGCATACAGCTCATTAGCATGCATCTCATTAGCATACCCCGCGTGCAGCGCCCGGTCCCGCGCGCGCCTCGCCGGGCTCCGCCGATCCGCGCGTGAGCGGCCGCCGGGACGGGGCGGGACGGGACGGGGCGGTGCAGAGCCGGGCGGTGCCGGGCGGAACGGAGGAGGGCAGGACGCCGTGTGCTGGGGGCGGCGGGCGGGCGGTGGGCACGGGGCCGGGAAGGGGCGGGGTTATACTCTGGTTTCTCTTCAGATCGTATAAATCTTTCGCCTTTTACTAAAGATTTCCGTGGAGAGGAACAAGCACGAGTGTCGTGGAATTTTTTGAGGCTCCGCTTCGGCGGAGCTATCCCTAACGTGGTTAATGACAGAGCAAACGTGTGTGTCGGGGAGTTCTCGTAGACTCCCTTTAGAACGAGTTATGGTACTGTTGGGCTCGGTCGCACAGAACGAGCGGAGTGTTGTGGGATTGTTAAAGGCTTTCCTTCTGTGAAGCCTCTCTCCGTTTCGTGTGAAAAGCAAGCAACGAATGTCATGGGATCTTTTGAGCGTCGTGGGGTTCCAGAGGCTTCCCTTCTATGGTGCCTCTCACCGTTGCTTCAGTGGAGGCTTTTCACCATTGCAGGTGAAAAGCAGAACAAGCACGAATGTCATGGGAATCTCTGAGTGTCGTGGATTTTTTGAGGCTTCCCTTCGGCAGAGCTATCCCTATTGTGATTAATAAGAGAACAAGCACGAGTGTTGTGGATCTTAAAGAATCTCCACTTTGCTCTGAATGAGCATGAGTGCGTGGGATTGGGGCTTCCCTTCTGCAGAGCTATCCCATTAGATGCAATAAGCATGAGTGCTGTGGGAGCACTGGAGTGCCGTGGAATTTTTGCAGGCTTCTCTTCTGCGGAGCTATCCCTACTGTGGCTAATAGCTGAATAAGCACGAGTGTCGTGGGATCTTTTGAGTGTCGTGGAGTTTTTTTGGTGGTGCCTCTCACCATCGTTTCGATGGAGTCTTTTCACTATTGCAGGTGAAAAGCAGAACAAACACGAGTTTCTTGTGAAATTCTGAGTGTCGTGGAACAGTCTGAGGCTCCGCTTCGGCGGCGCGATCCCTCTGCTGGTCAGTAAGAGAACAAAGAAACAGCGTCACGCTCCTCGCTCTCTACAGCGCTGCTCGCCCGGCGCAGCACAGAAGCGCTCCGCGGACTGCGCTCCCCTCGGTCCCACACCGGCGACACTTGCGCATGCGCGCTGTCGCCGTTTCGCTCCGAACTACACTTCCCGGCCTGCACCGCGCTGCCGCTGCCCCTCCCCACTCTGACCGTCGCCCCCCCCACGCGCAAGGCACGCTGGGACTCGCGGTCCCCCCCCGCCGCGTTCTCCCGGTAGGCCCCGCGGCGCGCGGCGTTTAAACGAACGGCCGTTGCCCGTCCGCGCGTGCCGCTGCCGGGACGGAGCGCCGCGCCATGGATCCGCGGCTTTACCGCCACGTTTGTCCCGGGCGCGTCGTCAACATCCAGCGCAGCAACGGTGAGCAGCGGCGGCGGGCTCCGGGGCGGCGGGGGTCTCTGCCCGCGGGGTCGGGCGGCGGCGTTCGCGGCTCCTTCGCGACTTCCCTCCTTTCAGGTCTGTTCCACAAAGCGACGGTGAAGGAGGTGAACGCGCAGCAGCGCTCCGTGTCGGTGGAGTGGTGCGAGGCGGGCGTCGTCAAGGGCAAGGAGGTGAGGGGCCGGCGCGCCTGCCGGCGTTGCCCGCGGGTTTGCGGTCGCTCCCCGCCCCGCGTCGCCGGGCGGGGGCTGCGCACGGCCTGCCTCCAGGCCCTCCTGCGCATGCCGCGCTCCCCGGCCGCCGCTTGGGGGGTGCGTTCCGCGCCGGCCGCTGTGGTAGCGCTGCTGTCTTTGCACGGGAGCCCTTCGGGGCGAGAGCGACTGAAGCGGGGGGGCCGGGGCCCTGAGCGCTGCCCTGCGCGCCGCGGGATGCCGCGCGTTCAGGTGGGCCGGGCGGGATCCGAGTGGGCCCCCGGATTGTGACCTCGCTGGGTGGGGCGGGAGGCGCAGCTGGATCCGCACGGGCTCATTTGTGGTTGTTACGGAGAATGCACGTGCGCTGGCTTGGGGATTAAATGCTGAACCCTTCGATTCCCCGGGTGTGAGCAGCTCTCTGAAGTTTATTTCAGTAAGCGCGGTCACAGCCACCTCTTAATGCTCTGCTAGCGCAGAAGTCACCGAGATTTACTAAGATTAGCTGTGAGAGATTAAAAGCACTTGATGTGCTTTGCCGATCACAGAGCTCTTCTATGGCACCTGCAGGGCTGTGTGGTTCTTGGCAGATGAGGGTAAATGGCATAACTGGCACGTTTCTTCTAGCACAGCTGGATGTAGGCTACTCAAATAGAGTTTCAGCTCTTGCCTTGCCCTTAAGGGCAATTCTAACGTTTGGCAAGCAGTGGTTCAGGTTTATTTGCCTGTCCTGAAAGTCAGCGTTAAAAAAAGAAAATGTCAAATCGTCTTTGCTCTTGCAGATTGAGATTGAAGATGTGATAATGTTAAATCCTGAGTTAGCAGAAGAACTGCCTACTGCAGAAGTGAAAGAGAACCTTCCTTTGCAAGAGAATGTAACGGTGCAGGTAAATGCTTTAGTCTCCCCAGTTAGTAACGTGACCTCAGTGCACTTAAAACTGGTTTTGTTATAAATAATACTGCTGGTTTTACAAGTTGGAGACATCTGACTTTGTGTTCTGTATCACACTTCAATCAGAAATCCTTGCTGCATTAAAGCTGTTCTGTAGTGCTGTCTTTTGCGTTCATGACTTATTCTGATTATTAACAACTCTCATTGTTTTCCAGAAACAGACACGTAGGTCAACTCTTTCAAAGATTCCTGCTCCACGGGAAGGTGAGAAAATGTTGTTCTGTTACATCCCTGTGAAACGGTTGTCTCCCATTGTGGCCATGGTATTACATTTCAGTGCAGCATAAGGCTGTTCCTTCAGGCTGTGCTAAAGCAGCACAGAGTTTTGTACCAATGCTTCATGCTCCTGAGTGCAGCACCTTTACCAACCAATTCCCCTCCTGTTCCTTTGAGCTGGCATTTTTTGATATGTTGCCCTTTTCTGCATCGCTGCTGTAGTTATTCTTTGACATGGCTTTAAATGTTGCCAGGAAGTTCCTGCTGCTGTGAGGTTTAAAGTTTTGGATGTAGCTTTGCAAACAGGAGAAGTGACAGTTATTATGCCAAAAAGGTGTCAAAATGACAACAGAAAGTGCAAGAAAGAAATAGCATCAATGGCATTTCCTCTTCAAACAGTCCCCATGGGCAGCAACTGTTCCTGGAGACACTTCAGACTAGGCAGCTGAAGTGCAAGCTGGTGTGCCATAGCTCAGCGATTTTTGTCTGTACGGTATTCTGAGCAGAGACAGATGAGAAAAAGTGCAGGGCTTCTAAGGAATTATTTTTCTTGAGGTGGTGGGAGTTAGGAGATTCGTGTGTGTTTACCTTTTTAGGTGGCTCTTGTTCTTGAATTGCAAGTGACGGTGTTACAGGTCTATTTATAATATAGTTGAGTGATGCTGATGTCAGTTGACTGCAGATTAATGTCATAGCTGGCCAACGGTTTTGCTTTTCTGTGAATTGTGAATGGCTGCACTTGTCTGGCCTTCTTGTTGTATATGATGCAAGAGAAGGGAAATATTGGATATGAACAGTACAAATCCCCTTTTACCTGAGAGAGGAGTAGTCCAAGAAACTCAATATGTCAAAAGTTGTCCTGTACTAGGGCATGCTGATCTTTCTCAAATGCAGAGAATTCTCTATAGATCTTGTGAATTGGCAAGAAAAACAATGTGGTAAAGTAGTGATTATCTCTAGACAAATAGTTAATGGACAGCCAGCTGGAAAAATAAAGGTGTTTTAATTCAAATGTTGACGGATGTGGGGGGAAAAAATGCCCTCACAGAGGTTGCTGCTTTCCTGATGTATAAAATCTAATTACAGATTCGAAGTGTTTGTTGCCTTTGCTTCTGGCACAGTCTTGTCCCTGATGACCTGCTCAGAGTGCTGGAGGGAAGCAATTTATCAGTCATCAAGTATCATCTATATTATAGTTACACTACATGAGTGTCAGGAAGTAAGTCTCATAGCAAACTCCGTACTGCACCAATTAGGAAGCCAATGTTGACTTCAGGAGTCAGTCCTTAGACTAAACAAATCAAAGATCAGAAGGTGTCTGTCTCCTACTCATTAAAGGAAGTGAGAGAAACAGTGCTTTTGGGATGAACTTGAAAACAGGTGATGTCTAAGTTGTGTGAAGCAGTAAGAATTTTAGAAGATGCTGTATATTCTCTGTACAGAAATGAATCCAAACCACTGAAGTGGAGCAAATCCTCTGACGTTTATGCCTGTCCAGGAGCACTATCAGAAGTGCTGAGTTTGTGATGAAACCAGGTTTGGGCATATTTGACAAAAGGAAATGGAATAACCTACCAGCTGAGCATAATGAAACTGATTCTTTTTGTTCTTAAAGTTGCAGCAGTGACATCTAATGTCTCTGCACCTGAGCAGAAGATTGCAGGTAAAAATTTTAAAATGAGCACTGAATTTTATGAGCACAATTGTAAGGAATTTGATCCAGAATCGAAGTTGAGATTTGTTTCACATTAAGCATTACTTCCTTTGAAATCATAGTGATTAATTCTGGATAAATTCTTGTGATTGCTGGAGGTTAGTTCTAGTTTTCATAGAACACTTATATTTTTCATACCAGATTTGCTTTCTTTACAAATGTATTGAAGTGTATGTTCCTATCCCTTCCCTAGGAAGCTCTGCAGGTGGTTTGGTCTCAGTGAGAGAACAAAACCTTAGGTAGTCTCTGTTGCCACATGCTTCAAGAAGGCACTTTGTGAAGATTTCATATTGGATTGTGTAGAGTCCTTTAGCTGAAATTAGTGTCATTAAGCTGCCACTCCACTGTGGCACCCCATGCTCTCTCTGTACTGGGCTTAGGTTTGTGATGGGTGTGATCCAGCCCTTGACCAGTTTTGTCTTTGGATGTGGAAGAAATGTCCTGGCTTTCCTAGATATAGATAACTCAATCTGTAGTCTGTAAAGCAAAATTAGTGGTATAGCCTTGGATAAATTCATTTTAAGCAGCTGCCAGATTGCAGTTCTGCTGTCACCATCAGTTAATTTGTAGCCTGCAGGTGTGAAGCTTCAGAGGATTTTCCATTTGTCTGTGATGTAACTACCTCCTTCCTAGGTCTTAAGATTTGGAACAGCCATATTAGTGAATCCCTAGTGATATCTGAAAAGAAATTCACTGAAGCTGCAAATCTGGAATGAACTGTTTGGTTTTTCTGTGGTGGTCACTTCTCACCCACCTACCTTTCCAGCATTGCTTAATCCTGGACTTTGCTAATGTTTCAAATTTGGAAACAGTCTTTTTAATCACAGCCTGCACATCTGAATACATAATTATTTTCAAAGGCCTGAGTGTCTGATATGCGATGCTGACCTTGAATTTTTGTTTTCAAAGCTGTGCGGGGCCGTTCTAGGATGTCTGTCATCACAGAATCTCAGCACAACGTCCAGGAAAATGAGATGGGGGTGGATCCCCGTACTTCTACACAAATAAGAAACAACTTGGCAGTTCCTGGTAAGTGGAGAAAGAACCTAGAGAATTGCTGATATGAAGCAACGTGCTTTGCATGTATTTAATTGAGTAAACTACCTATCTAGGAATAGAAGCAGCCTCTATCCCTTCACATGTAAAGCAAGAGGGGGAGGTCCAATGCTCTGTAAATATCCGGAGCTTCTGATAGAAGGAATTATCAAAGGACATGGGAAACAGTGTTGTTGAAGAATGCTCTACTTCCTTAACCAGACAGCTGCAGCAGGTCTTGTGGTTTAATGTGGTACCTGCTTAACAGCATCAAGTAGCATGCACAGGGTGAGCAGGAAGCAAAGTGCCTTAGTACTGCTCACACCAGGCTCTGACTACCCTGGCAGTAGTTCTACATATGCTGGTTGAGTAAAGCAAGAACTTGAGCCTGCTTGAGTTACTGTGGAACTGTAGTTACCTATCTCGACCAGGCCTTCTCTGTGAATAGTTGTGCATGTGCCTCATGAATTAACTTTTCTGAAGATATTCAAATAAGAGCTTTGATATTAACTTCTTGTCTAGCTGATGTGACATTGATTTGTAGCTTTGAATAAAATCTGGATTTAAAAATAACTATTTGCATGCAAGCTTTAGCTTATTCTCTGAACCAATCCAGAATCGGAGCGAGGGAATACCTGAGGTCTGTAAGACTTTACAAATAACAAATAGTTCTTAATCTTTGGGTTCCACTTATTGTCTTTGGTCTGGCTTCTTCCTGCAGCTGGCCGAACCAGGGCTAGCAGGCTGCGTTGTGCTCCAGAAATTGTGCTTCCAAATGGAAATGGCATTACAGAGGATAATCTGCCTTCTGCTAGAATAAGCTCTTCACAGAGCCCAGGTACCAGGGAGCAGTGGGATACCAGGGAGCAGTGGCTAAGAACTGATTCACCAGGTAGTGATGCATCACTGTGCTACTTTGTATGCCCCTAGACTAGCACTTTGAAAAGGTGGCTTTGGCAGTAAGACTGGATGTTTTAAGTATTTTTATGATAAATGTGTAATTCTGTCATAGTGGTATCTCCTTGGAAATTTTGCCCTTAGAGTGACAGGGTGGTGTAAAATGTGTTTAAAACATAGGGTGAAAATTTAATTAAAGGAAATGCTTTCATTTTTATCTAGTTCGAAGAAAATCTAACATTGTGAAAGAGATGGAGAAGATGAAAAACAAGAGAGAAGAAAAGAGAGCTCAACTTAGTGAAATCAGGACAAAACGTGCACAGGTGTAGTACTATACCAGTAAGGAGATACTACAGGATAGCATATTGTGGTAGTTAAAACCAAAATGTATTTATATATATATTGCTATAAAGGGGTATTTACCTTATCTGATTTTGTTTGTTTTGTTGTTTTTACATGCAGGAAATTGACAGCAGTTGTCCAAACTGGGAGTTTGCACGGATGATCAGGGAATTCAGAGCAAATTTAGACTGCCAGCCAATATCCCTATCTGATCCAGTAAGGAAATATTGAGGCCACTGACTGCAGCACAGAGTATTTGACTTATTTTGTACTGAGGGTTTTAGCATATGAGCAAATTAGTGCATCACAGCTCCTGGGAAATCCTGAGCATATTGTGATCCTGAGGCACCTGGTAGTAATTGTGAGGTCACTAACCTGTCCAGTTTAGGATAAGCTGCCTTGTGTTAGTTTGCACAGGACAATGTCAGAGAGATTGCCCTTTGAAGATTATCATGCAATGTTTTGTGCGTAACATGAGCAGTTTTTTTAGAGCTTGTAAATGTCAGAGTATATTACATAGTTTGGTTTGCTTTATATGAATATGAATATATGAATAAATAAAACAGACTATTACCCAGTGACATACTGTTATCATATATAAGTTGTACAGTGAGTGACTTTAAACTAGGTCAAAAAGTAAGATAGCAGAAGTTAAGGTCAAATTACAAAAAGCAGGCTCAGCGAAGATCTTCAGCAGATTTGGAGGTGGTGTTTAATACTTGATAACAAGCAGTCTTTGCCTAGCTAAAGACTTGCTATAGTCAGTGAAAAATGACAGCATTAGGTCCAGACAGGTCAGTGCTGACTACTACAGAGGACTAGGTGGTTTCTGTACCTGCATCTGACAAAGCTGAAAACCAAATATTGCTGTGTGACATGTGAACGTGTCATCTTCTACTTTCTACTTCCATCGGTGTGATAGGCACTTTTCCAAACTTAACTAATGTGAAGCTGTACTGCCTATGTAGATTAAACTTATTACATCAGTGAAAACTTCAGATCTTAAAATACATCCAGAGGTAAATTAGAATAACGGTTTATGTGAGCCTGGCTGCAGTAGTAATATCAGATCTTGCTGGCCAGCAACTGAATATTATTGATCCTAGTACAGAATGTTTGGGGTACTTTAGCATAGGAGCATTTCTGCATGATATGTTGAGTATGCTACTCAAAGGCAAATTGCTCTTAGTGTTCCTTCTGTGTGACTTCAAGACTGACTTTAGTGCATGAGTCGTACTCTGCCTCAGCACCTCTCAGAAATTAATCAGTGCATATAAAAGTTGTGAGGAAGCATGAAATTTTTCTCTAATTCTAAGTAAGTAAAACAGGAACATAATCACTTGTTTTCCTAATTTTTCTTAGATAGAAGAACATAGAATTTGTGTGTGCGTTAGGAAGCGCCCTCTGAATAAACAAGGTGAGTGTGCTGACAAAGCAGCCCTGATCTGGAGCAGTTTAATGTGGCTTACTCATGTTAAAACTGAGTCTCTTCTCTGCCAACAGAAATAAACAAAAAGGAATGTGATGTGATTACTGTTCCAAGCAAGTGTGTCCTTCTGGTGCACGAGCCAAAGCAGAAAGTGGACCTAACAAAATACCTTGAAACCCAAACGTTTAGATTTGACTTTTCATTCGATGAATGTGCTTCTAATGAAATGGTGTACAGGTAATGCTTTCTTTTCATTGGAATGACTTTTCAAGATAAAAAGCATTGAGCTACAGCTGGGTGACAGCCTGGCTTAAACTGCTACCTGAAATAAATACAAAATTCCTTTCTGGAGGAAACCAAACAACTAAAAGTCTAACACAGTTTTTGCATGGCCTTGCAACTATCTAAGGACATGCTTTTATTTGCTTTTGTAGGAAAACTGATAAAGTAGGATGTGAAATGCTTGCCTTAACTGTCTTTTACCTTCTGAATATCCAGGTTCACTGCTAGGCCTCTTGTACAGACAATCTTTGAGGGTGGAAAGGCAACATGTTTTGCATATGGTCAGACGGGCAGTGGCAAGACGCATGTAAGTTCTTTTGTTTTTTTTCCTCCAAAGAATCAGATATTATAGCTTTATCTAAAGTATTTTTAAGTTCTTTGTTATAGGATTACATAAGGAGGTTGGATCTTGAGGGTTTTGTCATAAACTGTTAATAGTTGTTAATCCTCCTTTCCTGTAGCTTTAAGTATTTCTTCTGAAGTTGTGAGGAAAATCCATGTCTTCTTCCTCTGGAAGGAACAGCTCCTTTGAACTCTAATGGAGTAGCCAGCATTTCAGAGCCTTACAGGCATTTAACTGACACTTCACACAGTCCAAATCTCCTCTCTAAACTGACAGGGAAGCAGAAAATAACTTAATTGTATTGCTGTAATCATCTCATTCATATCAGACCCTATCCATGATAACTTCCTAGTATGTTCTTGGGATTAAAATCAGGTTGCTTGCCTTGCTTTTGAGCTGCACTTTACTTCTGATGGCCTTTTCTCTTAATAGACTATGGGCGGAGACTTCTCTGGGAGAGCACAGAATGCTTCAAAGGGCATATATGCTTTTGCATGTAAGTTGATTCTTAAGATATGAAAATCAAATTTATGCATGCTTTTCTTAGATAGATTTGCTTTATTTTTATAGAATTATTTAAAATGTTTCTGGTAAAAGATGCATAGGGTACTTAAGTTCTGATGAATAGACAGGGCTGTTTATAGCAGGAGGTACAGCTGTTTTTTTTCCACAGTTTCACAGACTGTATTTTCCGCCCAACATGTAGCTTTCTAGATCTGCCTGCTATTTCACACTTACCAGAAGACAGTTGCTTTTGAGATATTCCCTAGTTTAATGTTTGCTAGACTGAATTGTTTAATTTTGATTAATTCTTTGCTTTTGTCTCAGTGTAAGGAAGGTGTTTGGAAACACCTGACTTGAATGCAACAGAATGCTACCAACTTTTCATACAAAGTTTGTTATTCAGAAAGTATATGAGTGTGATTTATGCTTCTTACTTTGTGCATTAGATGCAAAAAAAAAGAAAAAATGCACACAAAATGTTCTCAGGAAGCAGGTGCTTATGAGCCCCTCCTTGATATAATGCCTAGAAAGTATCACAAACTGTTCTCTGTTCTATTTTTCTTATGGAAAGGCGTACTGTGAAACTGTCAGTGCAGCAAGTCAGTTAAAATTCAACCAAGGGGTCAACTGTTCTGGTATATCAACTCCAGCAGCATGGAAGTGCTGTTTAGGTTCTCTGCAGGAAGCATTTCAAACAAATACTTGGCTTTTGCAGGCCTGTCCAAAGCAATAACAGGTCTTGATGTTCCCCCATGTCAGGGGGATGCGTGTGCAGTCTTTACTTACGCTGATCTTATTAGATCTGCAAGAGTTGCTGTGTGCAGGTAATATTAGCAGTAGAAGCATCCATATCCCTGTTTTCAGTTTCTGGATAACAGTGCTGCTGAAATTGGCTTCCAGATAGTAGCACATCACTAATTGGTTCATTAGAATTTGCTTAGGACGGCTGTCATTAAGCTGCTAATCACTGCTTTATGGCTAGTGATAATCAGTAGTTCAATAGCAACTAGGACATGTTTTAAACTAGTTAACTAAGTTACTGTCTTTCTTCACCAGCACAAGATGTCTTCTTTCTTCTAAGCCAGCCCAGGTACAGGAGTCAGGACCTGGAAGTCTATGTGACTTTCTTTGAAATATATAATGGAAAGGTAAGACTTCTTGTTCTCTTTTAATCCTGGCCTGATTTTCGCTGTATGTTTTACATGTAGCTGAATTAAATATACTTTTTTCATAGTCTGTTAAGCCTCTGTGAAATGTGATGTTCCTGTACAGCTCTGTAAAGCCAGTACAGGCTACCTGCAAGGAGTCTTTGTTCAAATTTGCCTCAATCTCATTGCCTGAATATAGGTGTTTGATCTCTTGAATAAGAAGGCAAAGCTTCGAGTCCTGGAGGATGGCAAGCAGCAGGTTCAGGTTGTTGGTCTGCAAGAGAAACAAGTCTGCTGTGCTGAAGATGTCATCAGAATGATTGAGATGGGCAGTGCTTGCAGGTTTGATGCCTTAAAACAATAAGAAAGCAATCATGTCTTGTACCTCTGTGTCTGCAAAGAGTGATGCTTGTAGCTGGTGTTTGGATTTCAAATGAGGAGCCTGTTGTTCCCAGTAGCAGACAGACACTGATTTGCACCTCTGCATGAAAACAAGGGGGTTACAGAATGAAGGACTAGCAGGCATAGTTGTAGTCTTTCTTGCATAGTGGCCACATGTTCACACATCTCCAGAAGAGAGGAAGTATTTGCATGAGAGCAGCCTTTCCCTTATGACACATCTAGGAAGCAGGCAGACTCCAGTTTAGAAGTATCAGCTAGTATACTAGCAAAAGTTGCTCCCTGAGAGCGTGTGAGATCAAGGAAGAGCAGCTGGCATCAAGCTGAATGTACTTAGGATTAACTGCAGGTCAGATCAGCTATTCTGATAGCAGCAAAAAGGCTACATGTCATTTGAAGATCTCTAAGGAATCCTTGAGGAGTTGCTGTAGGCTTGGCTACTCAATTTGGTAGGCCTAGCTGCAGAGTGTGATCGGAGCACCTCTACCATTGCACTGGTATATCTTTAATCAGGGGCAAGTTCTGTATTAATAAGTCTTAGCTGTCTAATAAGATATATCTGCTATGGAAATATTACTTGGCCAAGAAGAACTTCTTGGCTGCTGTATTACATTGCATATGCAGATATGTGCGTCCTGAAAGCTTCACTAATGCTCTGTTGTGCATCCTTTTTTGGGTGATGTTTCATCCAGGAACTGTTTAATGCTTCAGGCTCCTGCCTCCCTCAACAATATTTCAGGGTGACCCCCTTCCCTTTTCACCTGGGAGCAGGAATGTGGGTGGGACTACAAACCTGCCAGCCCTCTAAGGGAACAAATGTTAGTGGGAGTCACAGTGAGGCTTATGGTATGGCAGACTCCAGTCACTAACAGTGACAGGCAGGAACGGTTGCACAACAGAGGCTAAGCAGCAAGCCTGCTTGGCTGCAGAAGGGGATTTACAATGACTGCAGTGTGCTATTACAGCTAATGTTTAGTGGTAGGAAAATGCTGGGCTTGAAGGTATTTCTTCCAGCTCTAAATGTGTATGAGGTATTGGCAGTCAGAAAGTTGTTATTATGTAGGCTAGCTGAGTTGAGCTGGACAGCACGATAACAGAAGTGATTCCATAATTCATGCAAACCTGAGGCATGATTCCATAATTCATGCAAACTTAAATTAAATGGCTGCAGGTCTTCTTTAATGCTGTTGAGACCTTTGAATCTCCAGTGATGCAGTTCTGACGCTTGTTTGCATCTTTCCTGTAGAACATCTGGGCAGACTTTTGCAAATGCTAGCTCTTCACGGTCGCATGCCTGCTTCCAAATCATACTACGTCAGAGAGGGAAACTGGTTGGCAAATTTTCCTTGGTGGATTTGGCAGGAAACGAGAGAGGTGCAGACACATCTAGTGCTGATCGACAGACACGAATGGAAGGTGCAGAAATCAATAAAAGCTTGCTGGCTTTGAAGGTGAGCTATAGCTTAGAGAGCAAACAGTGCTAATCAACACAGGATTTTGTTTAACTTTGAGGTAATCTACTCTGTTTCTCTCCAGTGCAAAGGAAAAAAATAGCCAAAAGACTTTACTTTTGTATTTTAATAACCCTGAAAATGCTATGTATTATATTTGCTCTTAGTATGTTTCCAGGAAAGCAATGTAGTCTTGTTGAGTCTAACACTGGCACAGCCATTTTAAGCTTCATTCAAGTAATCTTGGTTTTGCTTCTGTTGTTTTCTGTATATGATGGGTATCAGGCATCAGGTATCCTGTGACAGTCAGATATGTGCAGTGTACTTAAAAGACTAGGAAGCATGTAGTAGAGATGATACTTCTCCAGCCTGCTGGTGGCTGTAGCTTGCAGAGCTGCTTAGGAAGAGATGCAGATACTACACTCACAAGACTTGTCTTTTCTTAGGAATGTATCAGAGCTTTAGGCCAGAACAAATCTCATACTCCTTTCCGTGAAAGCAAGTTGACCCAGGTGCTAAGGGACTCTTTCATAGGAACCAACTCAAGGACCTGCATGGTAAGTATGTCTGTGATACAGTTAAACCCACTCACTGTTTGTGAGTATTGCAATTTGACCAGATAGCTGCATGCTCCTCTTCTAGAAGGATGGAATTTTGGTGTCAAATCTTCAGTGACCTTTGCTCCAGTCTCAGTAGGAATAAGGCAGCACAAGTCATTTTCATACAGTGGATCTATAGCAGTGCATAGTGTGCTCTTCAAGCACACTTACTTCCTGAAAAGGTGCAGCACCATGGGTGTACAAAAAGTCAGTGGAAAACTGGATACAGTCACTGGCATGCTCCATAGGAGCAGTACAGAAAAACAGACATGGCCATGTCTTAACTCTGACCCTTTTCCCTAACATGTCCCAGCTGCCTAATGAGATCTGCAGGGCCAACAGCTTGAACAAAGGCAGATGTGGAACTCACTGTGGCTTTCTGTTTGCAGATAGCAATGATTTCTCCAGGCATGAGTTCATGCGAGTACACCTTAAACACACTGAGATACGCTGACAGGTATGACGTCCTGACTTAGGGGTTCTACCATTATTGCAGAATATGTTTTGATTGTCCTGTCTTTCTTCAGAAGAAGAGTGTCTCATGTCAGACTTCAAGCTGCCCTGTTTTTTGTAGGAAGTATACCCTGTTGGGGTCACCTGAATGGTGACCTCCATCCATAGTGTGCACTGAGAATATGGCTGCTGTATTACATTCCCTGACATAACCCTACAGAACACCACTAGGTGTTCACTGTGGACTTTAATCTGAGCTAGTAGGGTATGATACCACTTGAATGAAATCTAAAGAACCCAGGGAACTCAAGTGCTTGGTAGCAAATGGTGGGAGTGTGGATTTGAATGCTCCCTAGTTGGTCTTGGGCACCTGTAAGACAGATTTGCAGGAAGAGATCTCTGCAGTTTCCTGGGGGTCTTGCTGAATCCTGAAATACCTGTGAAGAGCAGCCTTTACATCTCTCTGGTGAAATGATGAGTGAAAAAGGATAGGCAGACTCTGGTTGCAGGGAAAGCAGTTTGTATTTTGAATCTCAGCACAACAGCTAAAGAAATAGCTAAAACCTTCCCTCTTTCACTAGGATCAGTGGTATTTGAATTTTTCCTTGTTGATGCTGTTTTACATGGCTCTGTATGGTGGCTGCAGAGTCTGTGACTTTTGTCCTATGTTGACAAGATAAAACTTGTGTAATTCAGACTTGGTAGCTTTCTTTCATTTATGTAATAATAGGCCTCTTGGTCCCTTCCTTAGCAGGAAGAGAACACTCCAGAGAAAAGTCACGAACATTCAGGAGCATAATGAATCTTCACAGGTTTGGTTCAGGCTCAGGATTGAAGTTGCTTTTTTTTTTTTTTTTTGGTGGACAGTCATTCCTGATCACCTGAAAGCACAAGACAAAATGAAGCATCTTACTTGCACTGTGCTTTGCTTATGCCCAGTGGCTTCACTGCTGGTGTACAAGGAAAGTTCAGGCCACTGGAAAGGAAAAATGTAGGCTAAAACTCACTGAAAATATGAAGCTGATGCTGTTAAGTGGGATGAAGTGCCTAGCTGATGCTTGACATCTACTCCTAGCTCCATGTCATCAGTCAAGACTTCTGTCCTTATTACAGGTCTATTCAAATATGGAGAGCCTTTTTTCTTTTTTTTTTTTTTTGTGAGGCAGGGAAGGAAACCACCTTACTCCTTCTTTCCATACTAAGTCCACTTAATTGATTGTGACAGACCAAGCTGATGTGTCTCTGTGAAAGGCTTTACTGGCAGTTAGTATTGTGTACTTCACCACTTCTCTCCAGGAGAGGTCCTAGCTTGACGTGGCTAGACTGGATGTGGAAATGAACAGATTTCATCTTTCTTTCTCACAGCCCTTTGGAGTTTCTATGTGAGCTTGTTCCAGGTGTGATAACGTTTGGAATTTCCTTTAATAAAGCCAAATGCTTTTTGCTGAGCACTGATGAATTACAGTAGCTGCTCTGTGATACCATAGCCTGACATTGCTGAAAGCTATTAAGTGGCAAATATTCTTGTTGCAGGGTGAAAGAGCTCAGTCCTCATAATGGAGGTGGTGAAACACAGAATCAAATGGAGATCGAGGAAACAGAAATGAGCGAAGAAAGCTCAGGTCTTCAACACAGTGTATGTATGTGCAGGGGGCTGAAAAGATCTCAAAGCTGGAAACAACTTGCTGTTCTTATTTAAGCTGTTTTCTTGCAGCTGTCCAAGGATGAGGAGGAAGATCTCTCTCCCCACCTGATTAATCTCCGTGAGGCTATGAGTCAAATTGGTGAACGGGAAGAGAAGTTTGTAGAACAGCTTCGAGAACTGAGACAGGTAAAGAGGGAAGCCCAGCTCAAGATGCTTTGACATGTTGACAGCAGCTTGCTTTGTCTAAACCCAGTGTTACTGGGTAGGCCATGGGCTGTAATTAAATGGTATTACATTTCCCTTACTGCTGTTTTTTTTTTTTTTTTTTCCCCTGTGGTTTCTTGCCCAACAGGTTAAACTGGGGAATTCTGGTGCTTGTGGCCAGCCAGTCCCTGTCTCCTCCACCTAACAACTTCCATCTGCTGCTAATGAGCATAGACTGATAAAAGTTGTCTGTAGAAGCTCAGCTCGGTTGCTTTGGTGTGCCAGATGCATTGAAACTTGAATTTCTAGAAAGTCAGTTTCTTACTGTTTATTCTTGTTAATACAGAAAATGACAACTGAACTTGACTACCTCCTGGGAATCACAGAACAACCAGACTATGACCTTGAGACATTTGTGAGCAGAGCTAAGTACTTCATAGAAGAGTGCTCAAGAAACTTTCTTAGTGCCAGAGGTATGTTAATATTTTTTTGAAGTAGTGTCTACTCAGGAGGTGTGCTTTTAATCTGCACTTCCATTAATATTTTTTTTAAACTCTGAAGTAACACCAGCATATCTTATACCTCTAGTCACTCTCCTAGGTGATCACCAGGCTGGACTGGTCCTATTGTCTGCATTTTTTCAGAGTAGAAAGGGCATCAGCTGAACTGCTGAGTGGGACAGTTGGGCCATGGAATTCAGTTGTCAGATCAGTAACCCTGTCACTCCTCTTTTCTTACAGAAACACTGGATGCTCTGGAAGTAGCCATGCAACTAGAGGAGCAAGTCAGCAAGAAGATAAGAAAGCAGAGGCATCAGTAAATACAGCAAAACTTGGTTTGCAAGCAATCTTCTGTATGTCTTGAACGTTTGTCAGTGGTTTGTGTAACTACTATTAAACGTAGTAGGGTGCCTGAGAGAAGCAAACATTGCAGCCTGTCTCTCTTCCTGTCTTGTATCAGGGTACTCTGTAGAGACTCTGCTAGAAACTTCCCCTTCAAGGCCTGGGGGAGGAAGACTGAGAGTCTGCTAGATATGTTTCTTATCTGGTCCTTTATTAATGACAGTGGACTTCTATTATAGAAGTAGATACACATATATAACTTTCTAATGTACATGTAATTTTTGATTCCAGATGTGCTTGAAAACACTGCAAAACTTTTCTGGGAAGAAAATGGACTATATGTAATTGTTAAAAAAAATAATCAATATTTTACAATGTTTTTTCAATTAAATAAATGTTCCTGTATTTAATTAACTTCAACCTTAAGCAAAAATCAGCAAGAAATATGTTTTAAGTCTTAACAGTCCTTGAAGACTGTCTAGTGCTGTAAAGGTACCCTAATTTCTTGGAGTAGATTTATTTTTGAAGTCTTTACACTTGTAATGTTTACATAAAAATAATTTAAAATAAATGTTCTCTTTTAATTGAGATCCTGTGGTGTAGAACTTCCCAAGCAAGGGGGGAAAAGGGACACTCTAAACAAGCCTCCTCTACTTCAGTAATGCTCAGTAGGTTTCAATGAGTGGATCAGCTCTTCTTAGCAGCAGGCAGGTAAGACCCTGTCACTCCCTCCCACCTAAGTAGTTTAGTCAGGCTTCAGCAGTGGCCCAGGATGTTACTTCATATGCATATTCTATGGGCTTAGGAGGAAATAGTCAATATGCTGCATAAAAATCTGTGTTCAGCAGTCCATGAAAACCTGTATTTGAGGGCAGAATAGTAAAGCTGCTACTGGTTCAGCTGTAGCTAGTTGGAATTCATGACCCTTGTGTGGGGCCATCTGGACCAGGCCACACACAACTTATTCTCTGGAGGTGAGCAGGTAGAGGGCCAGGATGAAGGAGGACAGACAGGAGATATGTGATGCTGCTGGGTGCCTCTTGTTTGTTCAATTCACTGTAGGGATTATCTCCAAAAGGACAAAATTACCCTGTGAACTCCAGTTCCAGTGTGTAGATGTACAAATAGCAGAGTACACAAAGACCAATTTATCATTACTCACTCTTGCCCTATACCCCAACCCTGGTCTCCTGGGCTGCCTTCTACCACAAACTATTCCCTTTAATTTCAGAGGGAGATACTAGCCCAAAACAACTGGGGCTTTCAAGTGACTGAGCCCAGTTCTATGCCTACCTTCTGCAGATTGCATCTTTGTTGTGTCTTTGGGGCTGTATACTGGACTGGAGCCCAATTCTTCAGCCTGGACTGGATCTATTTTTGTGTACCAAGTCTCAGGACAGTCCTGAAAGAGGCAGCGGCAGTGTTAGGTTATCTTGCAGTACCTGGTGTAGCATACTAAGACAGCAGCACCATGAGAGTGGAAGGGCTGTTGGGCCCTACTGAGCTTAAATTAAAGCACAAGTTCCTTGCTCAGTCCTGTTGTTTCTGGTGTTACTACTCTTGGCTATGTCTAGTTTTGACCAGAGGTATCTTGTGGTAAAACAGGAGGGACCTGGGTGCAATGAAAAAAGGCGCTCTCTGCCCACCTCTGGACCCAGTATGGCTTAGTACTCTGTATCACCACTCCGGGAGCTAGAGGCAGGAGGGTCCTGGTCACCTCTTGTCACATTCTGACAGAGATCCTGCTGTTGCAGAAGTTGCAGGTGACTGAGATCCATCCTTGCTCTCTTTAGGGTTTGAACTACAGAAATGATCTTTTTGTGATCTTTTTGAGCACAGCCTGAAGGTGAAAACTTCTCCAGTGGGGGCTTGGTTCATTTCTGGGCTCTTACTTGAGACAGGATTTTTTTCTCTATGAGGAGTATAGTCCCTACACCTCTGCAAAACAGATCAAGCTCTTCCAGTGCCACTGATAAACTCTGTTAGGGAGGCATGCTTACCTTAAAGAGCTGGAACAGCATGTGTCCTAGTGCCTTCCTTACATGCTCCTCCACAAAGGGGTATGTGCAGACAAAATACTGCAACAGAACAGAGATTTAGTGTATGGGGATAGGGGTGTGCATGCATGTGTAAGGAGGCAGAACTCTACAGGAACTTGGTCCTTGCTCTAAGCCCTATCTTATTCCACTCTGCTGTCTCCCAGTGCCAGCTCACTGATAAGGGGAGGAAGAGTGTTTGCAGGAGCACTGTCTTCTCAGGTGAACAGTATACTGACCCTCTGCATTACCAGATAGGTCACTCTGAGTAGCCTGATTCTCAGCTGTCCCTCATTCTGTGCCTTTCCCACTGTTCACAGTATGGTCCTTCCTCTTCCTAGACATCACAGATCTGTGATGAGGCAGCCAAAGCTCTTTAAGCAGTACCAGCAGGACAAAGTAACCTGCTTGTAATTCTGTACTAGTGTGTAGATCCAGGGAAACTACACTGGTTAACCACTTAACTCTGTGCCAGCCCCCAGGGCAAGCTGTGGAGTAGAACAGGTGTGTGAGGGTGAACGTTGGCTTCCCGGTACCCTCTTTGTGGTGGCTGGAAGGAGGAAGGCAAACAGAACAAGTAGCACAGCTATTTCCAGAATGAAGTGGCACTCCTGCCTTTGTGAAGTTTGTCTGCTGTGCTCAGAAACAAACAAAAACCTCACTAAAAGTGCACGGAGCATTTCTGTTCAAGTGTTCTAGAAAGAGACTGCACGCTATGATGCCATCCATTGTATACCATCACACTCACCTCCAGGGAGATGCTGGCATTTCTCTGGCTGAGTGGATAATCCAGGTTCCCCATTGCAACCATCAGACCGTGCACCACTTTCAGCTGGATCAGCTCTTCAGCCACTTCTGCTGACTCCTTGGCTAATACTCTGCAATAAGACAGGCCATCAACCTCTACCCTGTGCAGGGGAATGGGCACATAATAAATTAAGCCTGGTCCTCTTGGTACAGATCTGGTGTGATTCCCATGGAGGCATCAATGGACAGAAGACAGAATCTCAAACATAGTGGTTTGTTTGTTTGTTTTTGGATGAGAAACAGTTATTTAATTATTGGTAGGAGCTTCCTGGTGCATTATAAATTCTGGAAAGCTTCCTTCATGAATGTGAAGAACCCAGGGCTCAAAGTGAAACCACCACCAATGTCATTGCTTTCGAGACTATGTCCCTGTACCCACTAAACTCATCTGCTTTTGTAGAAGTGTTCTCATAGCACTATCTTGTGGACATTGCAGGAAATTCATAATAAATGCATAGACTTTAGCACAAGCAGACAGATGTAAGGATTCTGTGGTCAATCACAGGTACTGCATTCTTCCGTTGGGTGGCTGAGGTCTCTGTCCAGAGACTCACTGCTTCCGATTAACATTTTTTTCCCTAAGATCTGACCTAAATCCCCCCTCTTTTAGCTTAAAGCCATTCCTCCTTGTTCTGTCACTATCACACCATGTAAGAAGTTGGTCCCCTTCCTACTTGTAAGCTCCCTTCAAGCACTAGAAGGCTGTGATTAGGTCTCCCTGGAGCCTCCAGGGTAAACAAGCCCAGCTCCTACAACCTTTCTTCTTAAAAGAGGTGCTCCATCTTTGTGGCTTCCTCCAACAGCTTGGAATCTCTCCTGTGCTGGGGCTCCAGGCCTGGACACGGTGCTCCAGATGGGGCCTCACAAGGGCAGAGCAGACAGGGATGGTCCCCTCCCTCTCCCTGCTGCCACCCCCGTTGATGCAGCCCAGGGTACAGCTGGCCTTGCAGGATGCAGGAGCACAATGCTGGGTCATGTCCTGCTTCCTGCCCATCAGGATCCCCAAGCCCTTCTCTGTAGGGCTGCTCTCAAGGAGTCTGCACGTGTATGTGGGATTGCCCTGACCCAAGTGCAACACCCTGCACTTGGCACTGTGGAACCTCATCAGGTTCTCATGCGCCCACTGTTCGAGTCTGTCCAGCTCCTTCTGTGTGACTTCCCTCCCTTCTATTGTGTCAACTGCACCACTCAGCCTGGTGTCATCGGCAAACTGCTGAGGGTGCATTTGATGCTGCTATACACTTCCTACTCAAAGGAAGATGTTTCTCTGCCCCTCCCCCCCGCTCGTTCACGTGGGTTTTCCTCCAGGTTTCCTTACCCGACAGCTTTAGCAGCAGCTGCCTGCTGAACGTGCGCCGGCATCGGCTCCCTCGGGCGCAGCGTTGGGTCTGCAGTAGAAATACGAGGAAAGCGAGAACGATGCTTTGACACATTGATAAGACGAGAGGAGGGAGGGGAGGCCGTGCGGTGCAACAGGCACAGCCCACACAGACCACGGCTTTTACCTTTGGCGCGTGCTTCGCTCCCGGGCGGGGTCAGCAGCGCCACCAGGCCGGGCAGCAGGGCGGGCGGGGCGCCGCGGGCCGCGAGGGCGTGCAGCAGCTGGGCGGCTGGGGGAACAGGGGCGGCTGTGAGCGGCACTGCCGGCGTTTAACATCGCCCTCAACACCGCTCTAAACCTCGCTCTGTCATTAACCGCAGTAGGGATAGCTCCGCCAAAGCGGAGCCTCAAAAAATTCCACGACACTCGTGCTTGTTCCTCTCCACGGAAATCTTTAGTAAAAGGCGAAAGATTTATACGATCTGAAGAGAAACCAGAGTATAACCGTTGCTCTTCCCGGCCCCGTGCCCACTGCCCGCCCGCCTCCCTGAGCACACGGTGACCCCCACTTCTCCGCCCCGCTGGGCGCAGTTCGGTGCTGCACAGCCCGGCCCCGCACCGCACCGCACCGCACCGCCCCGTCAGTTCCCGGCAGCCGCTCATGCGTGGGGCGGCGGAGCCCGGAGAGACGCGTGGGACCGCGCGTTGCATGCTGGGTATGCTAATAGCGCATGCTAATGAGCCGCATGCTAATGACGATGCGCCACGCCCTGCAGGCTCAGAGGACGACGGTGCCTCGCGCGGCCGAACGGAAAGGCGAAGGCGGAGCCACAGCGCGGCGCGGGCGGGGACTGGGGCTGTGCGGGGAGCGGGGCGGGCAGCGCAGCACGGAACTGCGCTGAAGAACC